>VMDR010028444.1:0-13148 GCA_007922815.1 Macrotus californicus
TCAATATTCAGCTTTTATATTTTTTGATTATATAAACATTGTTCATTTCTCAGCCAAAGTTATATGTTTTTTTCCTCAGACAACTTTCTGGGTTATTTTTTCTAAAGGTGGCAGTGATCAACTCAGTTTTTATTGCTTAGTTTTTTTACACCCAATTCTCTGATGCCACTAAGATCAGCACTGCCTGATACCGCACACTCCTTGTTGACGTCTTTTCTCCAGGAGGCCTCACAGAGACAAGTGGACAGGAGAAAGGGAGAAAAGCTTCATGGAACTCCGTGCAATCACTTTCCAAAAATCGCAAAGAGCCTACAAAACTCAGGAATATGATTGCAATGCCCCAGCGGATTCAACTGTTCATTTATTCAATAAATGCATACAGAGTGACTCTGTGCTGGGCACCATTCTAGGTTCTGTAGACTCATCAGTGGGCAAAACAAACAAATCCCTACTCATTAACAGCTTAAAATCTACTGGGGAAAAAGTGGCTAATTTCAAGTGCACGTAGTAACTAGGTGAGGATTACAATTTTTTTAGGATAAGGAACGTGCTCTGGAGGAAAATTCAGGAAGTTACGGAGATGAGTGCAATTAACTCCATATTCAGTAGGAGTGAGGGAAGCAGAAGTGCTAAAGGAGGTTCTGCAATTTAATTGGGTCGGCAGAGTGGACCTCACGGAGGTTATATCTGGGCAATGAATTGAAGGAAATAAAGAAGTATGCTGGGTAAGTACGGGGGTTATGAGTTGTGCCATGCGGAGGGAACAGCTAGGACAATGAGGACCCAAGGTAGAGGCAGGCTAGGAGTATTTAAAGACCTAAAGGGGCTTGATTGCCAGGACAGAATGAGCAAGGAGAAGTGTGATGGGAAAGGCCACTGAAGTCAGATTATATCCCACTTTTTAGATCTTTGTAAGAATTTTGGTTTTTAGTCTGAGATGGGCTGAAAGGTTGTATTCTAGCTTCAGACAAAAGTTGTTTCATCTGAAGGCAATGATACCCAGTGGATCCACTGGGCAGATAATAACCAAGTCTACATTACAAGTGTCCAAAGACACCAAAGCTTCCGTTTATGCCACATATGAGGCGTTTAGCTCAGATAGATTGGGAATAGCTGATTCATTCAGCCATCCTGTCTTCCGGTACCCAAGCAAGCATCTCATTCACCATCTTCCTTAGGTGCATGGTCCTCACTCATAGCATCACACACATCATTTCTCTTTGATCCTTCTATGTGAGGCAGTCCCGGACACATTCAGTTATTTTCCCCTCAGCACAGACCCTGACCTGTATGAATGTTACATCTTCTTAATGAAAGTTACATCTGTACCATCAAAGTCAAATTATATTCCTTAAGATGCAAAGCTGATGAAATTTAATTCAGACTGCCCCGAAAACAAAACAATGCTGTCTCTCTTGGTGAGGGGCACATTTCTGCAACTTCTTTTACCTCAGTGAGTGCTACTACATACATTAAAAGCTGTTTGTACAGGACGTAGGGTCAGTGTTGACATTAATAAAGTAGCCCTAAAAGACCAAAAATTAGCCACCTAGCTTTTCAACGTGTCTGTTAATTCAACAAAGAATCTTTGCAGGATATTGTCAGAAACATGCCAGTTCCACACAATGCTACCTTTATACCTGTCACTACAGTTAGCCCCCATACCTGACTGCTCAAGATTTGTAGATTGTTTACTCCAGCTTTCAAAAGATCAATATAGGGTAGTTTTGCAACAGTAAGTATTAAATATATGATAAGATGGGGTCTGAGTTTGTGGAAGCATCTCTGGAATAGGAGCCAGTACACCTGTGTCCTAGGCCTTGGGCTGCTAAGAAATAGATGTCTTTCCCCCAGGTAAACAGCATGGTCGACCACACTCCCTCCAAGCCCACAAAAATATGGTCCAATCATCTGTCCTGGATATTCTAAGCTTTTACTCATACGCTCTGAGGGTGAGCTTTAGATTTTAAGATATCAAAACAGCTAGCTTTTAAATATTCCAGAGAAAGAGAGAGAGAGGTTATTTGTAAGGCAATTCTCAGAAAGGACATATTTGGAAACTAGAGCAGAATGGTGATTAACATCCAAGAGACTGTCTCCAGCCCTTCTCTGGGCAACATAGAAGTCAGTGTAAGGCAGGCTGGTCTTGGCCCCTGTCCAAGGGGCACATTCCTGCAAATCCTGGGAAAGGCCTTGTTATAACAAAATTACCATGTAGCAGAGATCCCAGTACGAAGAGTGAATTCAAGCTTCTTTTACAGAGGGAAAGAGTTCAGGGAAATTTGCAAATCCTAATATGTCTCAAAAAGGAATGCACCCAGCAAAGTACTTTGCAGTCCCTGCATTTTAGAAACAATGTGATTCCCAAAGGCAATCCATAATAGTATCCACTGAACGAGAGTTGCCCTGCTCCCAGGACTTAGCCTGATTGGGCAGAACAATTTAACTCAGGAATCCACTTTGCAATTCAGCAGAAAAAATAGAGACATATGTCCTAAAAAATAAAGGAAGGACATGAGGAAATGCTCTGGTTCTCTTTCGTCTGTCCTAAGTGGTTGAGAGACTTGAGGTTTTTAGCACAGTCTGATTTCATCAATTGCAGCCTAGGAAGGTTTGCCCAGCCATTGAAGAAGACTACTTACCTACCATGTTTCACTCCAATTACAGAGGATTTCACATTAAATGTTTGATTGGATTACTAAACTTAAAACACGCCACTTCAGAATCACCAAAGCTTTCATTTCCTTTCTGGGAGCCCTGAAAAACGTTATGATTACCTCTGAACTGAGGAGGCAGGCTGTGACAGAATTTTGAGAATGTTTTTCTTTCAATGCAGACAGCTCAGAAAGCAGAGCACCTGCAAATAGGTTAATGAGCCTCCGAGTTGCTGGAATTGTCAAGACCAACTGTTGCGAGTTCCCATGGAGTTAAGTAGGATGTGAATCCGTCTCTGAGTAAATATCATTACCCATGCTTTCTGACTTTCTGCCCTCGGGTTTGCAGCGTGCGTGGGTTTTCCCCCTTCCGCTCAACAGTTTGATAGCAGTTGGGTTGGGGGTGGCTGGAAGTATTCTTTTGTTCTTTTCATTTTTTATCATCACTCAAAGATATGCCTTTTTTTTAACTTCTTCTTCTTCTTTTTTTTTTTTTAGAGAGAGAGAGAGGAAGGGAGAGAGCAAGAGAAACCTCGATTGGTTGCCTCCTGTATACACCCCAGCCAGGGATTGAACACACAACCTTATGGTGTACGGGGCCATGCTCCAACCAAATGAGCCACCCAGCCAGGGCTGGAAGTATTCTTTGAAATGGCTCTCTTGGTGGGCAAGAGCTGGTATTTATTCTTGGAACCATCTCATCTGTAGAGTCCTTTCTAGAAAATCCATTGCATTTTATTAATGTTTAGGTACCAAAAAGTAAGCAGCTGGCTTATGTTCTCAGAAAAAGAACTGACTGGTCACTTAGAGTGTCTCATTTTGCTGCTTAATAGTCATGAGACGTAGTAAAGAAGAAAATCAGCAGTAATACCTTGTGCTGTAAACGCAGGCCTATTAGATCCAAACCCACAAATACTTCCTGCTCTGATGGCCTGTATGAAGAACACTTTTAGCACGTTTTCAGTGTGTTTCCGTGAAAATGTCAATCTCTAGTGGAAGTGTGTCATAAACACAGCAAGCGCACATGTCCTAAGTGTGCAGCTGCATGCACCTTCACAGAGTGGCCGCACTCCTATGCACACAATTCAGATCACCGAGCAGGAGCTCTCGGCATCCAGGGCCGCCCCCCCCCCCCGCGCTCTCTCCCAACCCAGCCTCCCAGGAGTGACCATATTCTGTCTCTGGCTTCTGTTGCCTGTTTTGGGCTACGTACAAATGGAATCAGACAGTATGTACTTTCTGTATCTGGCTTTTTTCAAATATGCAGAGATTTTACGAATATGTTCATATTACAAACCTTTCACATCACTGTCACATGACAAGGAAATTATTAATCTGCCAGAGAACAGTTTGCTCTCTTCAGAATGTGTCAAGTAAAGACACTCACAGTGGAAACAAACGTACATATGGCTGCATTCTCTGCTCCAGCCTGCCAAGGAGCACATCCGGCGTCTAACAGAGGGAAAGCAACTTCCACTGGGCCTTTCTGAAGAAAGAAGATATCACGAGCTTTGTTTTGCGGCGAAAACAAAAGCTTGAAGGATAATGGGAGACCAAGCTGGGAAATTTTGTTCTCTGAACTGAATGAAGCATAAAGCTAGTGACTTGCACAAGAAAGTGAGATTTATTGGCTGAATGTGGATGTACCAGAAAGGAAAATGAGGGCTTGATGTATATAATTGCAGGCAGTGCTATTTCCTCCTGTATGTTAGTGTTCCCAATAAACAGGCCATTGCAGGTGATATCTTACTTCCTGCAGCTTACAGTTGGCCTTACCAGACAAGGGCCTTCCTTAGCCTCTGGTCAAGGAAAGGACAAGCATAAAAACAATAATAATAAAATAACTTTTTAGGCTTGAGCTGAATTAAAACAGCACAACTTTGTCACTCACGATAAAACAAAGCAAAGGATTTACAACCGAGTCATAATTGCAAGTGACCAAATAATGAAATGTTTCTGCTGTGTGCACAAATATTCAGGAGCCCACTTTACAAGGAGTGAGTTAGAGTATTACCCTATCACATGCACATGGATCACATACACAACTGCAAATTTATTTGACCATGCATCAAGGCCAACAACTGGATTCCAAGTGAATCAAGCACTTGTTAGGGGAAAAAAGTAATCAAATAATATTATTTCAATAAGAGCCAAAGAATTTCTTCCTGGGTTCCCTGCCAGTGAAAGGCAGGGAGATTATGCCACTCATTTTTTAACAAGCCACGTTTCTCTAATATGGCTGATCCCTCCCAGTCTAAACATTTTCTTTGAAAATGTGAAACCCTGCAATTAAATCTTCCTCCCTGAAACAGGGAGAGTTCGCTGAGCTGAGGAACCACATGCATCCCCCACAGAGAAGACTGCAGCTGGAGGGAAGGGGTGCTGTCTGCTGCAGAGACCCAGTGATGGGGAGAGAACAGGAGGATGTTGGAAGGGAGGAGAGAAAAGTGCATGTGTTCATCTGAGAAGTTTCCGTGCCCAAACATACACTCAAGGCTGCTTGTGTGTGTGCATGTCCCCGAGATGTAGAAATACCATTAATACTCAAAAAAATCTCTATGGCAAAGATCATATTTAAATGAAGTAAGCTTTGCTATTGACAGTATTCTTTCAAGTCATGTTTTGCCTTGTGAGAAAAGCTGAAAAGAAAACAATGGATTTATTCTGCAACAGCATGGATGGGCCTGGAGAACGTTACGCTCAGTGAAATAAGCCAGTCAGAGAAAGACAAACACCACATGATCTCATTCACACGTGGAATCTAATGAACAAACTGAACTAACAAGGAGAACAGAGACAGGCTCATAGATAGAGAGCAGGATGACAGCCAAGGGGGGAGGGGAGTTAGGACGTAGAGGGACTGAGGAAAAAGGACTCATGGGCATGGACAACAGGGTGGTGATTGCTGGGGGTGGGGGAGATATAAGGGAACAAAATGGTAATGGAAAAAATACAAAACAAATTAATTGAATTAAAAAAAAAGTCTCATTTCCTCATTACCCATGGTGGTATTTCACAGAGGGGGTCACTTTTTGAGAAGTTGATAAATGTGTTTCTTCCCCCTGACCACGGTGTTGGTAATACCCTGGGATAGGTGCTTGGGAAGTGGGTCTGCCCACCAGAATGTAATAAGTCATATAAACATTATGCATTTGAGAGTGGGGTAGGGGGCAGTCACCTGTTTAGGTCATCTCCCCAAACTATTCCTCTATTATCTCGCCACATGGCCCTAAACCACCCAAAATAGGACAGTAAGGCAAGCTAACTCTGGAATGCCCTGTTAAAAAGTGTTCGCTTCTCTCCCAGTAGATATTTATCAGACCTAAAAGCTGCCAAGTATAAACTTGTATGGTCCCAGATGGAGAGGAAAAGGAGAGAATGCAACAATCAAGTCACAGTTCCTACCCTCAGGAATGTCTTTTCAGCAGGGAATGACATGATCTGGTGCTTTAGATCAAATATCCTTGTGGCAACTTAGAGGCTAAATGGTGAAACATGGAGAAGATTTAGAAAGCTACAGTATGTAATAGCCAGGCATGTGAAGGTGAAGGCCTGACCTTCGTCGATGAACATTGGGATAGAGGTAGGGTAAAGACTTGTGTACTTCCATAGCCTACACTGTTCAATATGGTAGCTACTAGCCATGTGTGGCTACTTAAATTTAAACTCAATTACAGTGAGGGAAGCCGAACTCCTATCAACCCAGTAATAATGAGAAGTACCCTTCCTTGGGTGTCAGCAGGGGCTGAGTGGAGAGCCTGGGCTTTTGCACACACGTTCAGTAATAAATCACCTCCTTCCTCTCCCAAAGTGGTATCAGAAAAATCCAGCTAAATTAAAAGGTTTAAATAAGATTTCAAATCTCATAATATTCAAAATTTCAATCTAAAATCATCCAACATTCAACATTCTAAGAAGAAATAAGAACTTATACTAAATTAAAAAAATAAGATGCCAACATTGAGATAGCAAACATGTTAGAATTATTAGACAAATACTTTAAATTAACCATCATAAAAATTTTTCAACAAATAAAAAAATGGAGTCTCAGCACAGAAATGGGAGATATAAAGTAAAACAAAATAGGAATTTTAGAATTAAAAATACAATAATCAAAATTTAAAATTCAATAAGTGGGCTCAACGGGGGGAGAATGGAGGAGCTGTAAGAATCAGTGAAGCTGAAATAGAAAACAAGTTACCGCATATTGGCAACAGAGTGAAAGTAGACTGAGGGGAAAACAATGAACAAAAGTTCGGGGGCCTGTGGAACTATTGCAGGAGATCTGACATTTGTGTCATTCGAGTCCTGGAAAGGAAGGAGAAAGACATAAACCTACAAATTCAAGAAGCTAAATGAAACCTAAACAATACAAGCCGGAAGAAATCAAACCAGGACATGTAGTCAAACTTCTGAAGGCTATAGACACAGAAAAGATGTTAAAAGTAGCAAGGGGAAATAACTCCACACCTATAGGGAAAGAACAATTTGGATGATAATGGAGCCCTCATTATCACCAAGAGGAGGTGGAGAGACGGAATTTTTCAACTTTTTCCAGCGCTGGAAGTAGAGAGCTGTCAACCCAGAATTCCATCTCCAGTAAAAATATCTTTAGAGAACACAGCATGAAGTAGGACATTCTCAGTTGAAGAAAAAAATGAGACTTGTTACCAGCAGACCTATCTTCAAAGAATGGCTAAAATAAACTCTCTAAACAGAGAAAATAATAAAAAAGAATGGATCATGGATAATCAGGAAGAACACAGAAACAAAAATACAGGCAAATAAAATAGACTTTTCTTCTCAAAGTCCTTAACTCATATTTGAGGATTGAAACAAAAATTACGACACTTCTTCATATGGTTCTAAGTGCATGTAGAAGAAATATCTAAGACACTTATATTATTAAAGGGGGAAGGGGGAAGGATGTAAAGGAAGATAAGTTTTCTACACTTCATTCAAACTGGTAAAATGGTGGTGCCAGCAGACTGATAAATTATATGTTATATATGTAAGTTATATGATGCTATACCTTGAGCAACCACTAAAATATCTTTGCAAAGAGATATACTCATAAACACTATACATAAACAAATATGAATTTTAAAATATGTTCAAGTAATCCATAGGCAATCAGGAAAGAGTGATGACAAACAGAGAAAACAAACAGAAGTCAAAAAGAAAATTTAAGTATGTTTTATTGATTATGCTATTACAGTTGTCTCATTATTTTCTCCCTTTTATTCTCCTCTGCCCAGCACCACCATTCCCTCCAGCATTCTCCCCCCTAGTTCATGTCCATGGGTCGTACATATAAGTTCTTTGGCTTCTCCATTCCCCATACTATTCTTAACCTCCCCCTGTCTATTTTGTACCTACCATTTATGCTTCTTATTACCTATACCTTTTCTCTGCATTCTCCCCCTTCTCCTCCCCGATAGCCCTCCATGTGATCTCCATTTCTCCGATTCTGTTCCTGATCTACTTGTTTGCTCAGTTTGCTTTTGTTTTTTTAGGTTTGGCACTTGATAGTTGTGAGTTTGTTGTCATTTTCCTGTTCATAGTTTTGATCTTCTCCTTTTTCTTAGGTAAGTCCCTTTAACATTTCATATAACAAGGGCTTGGTGATGATGAACTCCTTGAACTTGACCTTATCTGGGAAGCACTTTATCTGCCCTTCCATTCTAAATGATAGCTTTGCTGGATAGAATCATCTTGGATGTAGGTCCTTGCCTTTCATGACTTGGAATACTTCTTTCCAGCTCTTTCTTGCCTGTGAGGTTTCTTTTGAGAAGTCAGCTGATGGTCGTATGAGAATTCCTTTGTAAGTAACTCTCTTCTTTTCTCTTGCTGCTTTTAAGATTCTCTCCTTATCTTTAATCTTGGGTAATTTAATTATGATATGCCTTGGTGTGTTCCTCTTTGGTTCCAACTTCTTTGGAATTCTCTGAGCTTCCTGGACTTGTATGTCTATTTCCTTTGCCAGATTGGGGAAGTTTTAATTCATTATTTTTTCAAGTAAGGTTTCAATTTCTTGCTCTTCCTCTTCTTCTTCTGGGACCCCTATGATTCAGATCATTGGAACATTTAAAGTTTACCCAAAGGTTCCTAAGCCTTTCCTAATTTTTTTGAATTTTTGTTTCTTCATTGTGATGTGGTTGAATGTTTATTTCTTCCTTTTGTTTCAAATCTTTGATTTGAGTCCCGGTTTCCTTTGTATAGGCTTCACTTCTTCCTTTATTTTACAATTGTACTCACTCATTTCTTTGGGCTTCCTAATTACCAGTGTTTTGAAGTCTGCCTCTGATAAGTTGTCTATCTCCTAATCGCTTAGTTCATTTGTTGGAGTTTTGATCTGTTCTTTCATTTGGACCATATCTCTTTGTCTTGGCACACCTGTTACATTGTAAGGGGGGAAGCCTTAGGTATTTGCCAGGGCAGGGCAACACACTTTGCTGAGTTATGGTGCTGTATGAGGGGGAGGGGTCAGAGAGGGAACAATGCCACTTGCACAGCTCTTACCCCGCTTTCAGTCACTTCCCTCACTACCTACAAGCTAATTGTGCTCTTCAAGGTGCTGCCCTGCTGTTGATTCCCAGGTGGGTAGGCTTGTGTACATTCTAGGACCCTGTGGGTCCCTCTAATACACTCTTCTGTGAGACTGGCAGTTTTTCCCACCACCCCAACCCCCACAGGTTTTTATAGCCAGAGGTTTTGAGGCTTTATTTTTCCACACTGGAACCCTGGGTTGCACAGTCTGTCTCCCTCCCCAGTTGTTCCTCCCAGTGTATCTGCACATGTATATGGGACTGCCACACCCTCTAGCCACCACCTTGCCGCTCCTCTCTGCCCCAGCTGCCTGTCTCTGCCCCTCCTACAGGTCTGAATGAATGTTTCTTCTTTAACTCCTTGGTTGTCAGACTTCCATACTGTTCAATTTTATGGCAGTTCTGGTTGTTTTTTTGTTTTTTAAATTGGTTGTTTTCCTTTTGGTTGTGTGAGGAAGCAAAGTGTATCAACCTACGTCTCCATCTTGGCTGGAAGCCACCCAAATGATTCTTATCAGAAATCAAAAATTAAGATGGCTGACTGAAGCCCTAATGAATCTGTAGTCACATTAAATGTAAATGGTCTAAATACAGCAATTAAAAGAGTTTGGCAGAATAGATTAAAAGACTTGAACCAAGTATATGCTCTCTAAAAGAAAGCCACTTCAAATGTAATGATATAAGCCATATTGAAAGTAAAGGATGGAAAAAATATATACATATAATGCCAAAATTAATTTTTTTAAAAAAGCAAAGGCTACATTAATATCAGATAAAGTAGACTGCAGAGCAAAGAAAATTATGAGAGACAGAAAAGGGCATTTATAATAATAAGAGTTTCAATCCACCAATGAAAACATAACCCTAAAGGTGTTCATACCAAATAACTGAGCTGTAAAATATGTGAAGCAAAAACTGATAGAATTGAAAAAAGAAAGAGGCAAATCTACAATTATTGGTGGAGGTTTCAGCATTTTTGTCTCAACAATTCATAATATTACTAGACAGCCCTGGCTGGTGTGGCTCAGTGGATTGAGCACCGGCCTGTGAACGAAAGGGTCACCAGTTCAATACCCAGTCAGGGCATATTCCTGGGTTGAGGACCAGGTCCTCAGTTGGAAGAGCACAAGAGGCAACCACACATTGATGTTTCTCTCCCTCTCTTTCTCCCTCCCTTCTCCTCTCTATAAAAATAAATAAGTCTTAAAAAATCAAATGCAATTAAAATATAAAATAAAATAAAAATAATGTTACTAGACAAAAATTTAACATAGATATTGAAAAATTCAACAACATAATCAATCAACAGAATCTAATTGGTTCTATAGAATAGCCCACCTAGCAACAGCAGAAGGAAGTTTTCAAATGTCCGTGGAACACAGACCAAGATAGACCACATTCTGAGCCATAAAACAAAACTTAACAAATTTAAAATAATCAAAATGTGGTTTAAGACCTAAATTAAGGCCCACTGTTATGTGTTGCCCTGACATCTGGTGAAATTGAGAAGGTCTCATCTGGCCTAACCACAAGTTCCCCTCTCACTCTGCTATGGTGGATAAGGTCTCCTGGCCAAACAAACCTCCTTATCAAGGGGAACAGTAGCAGTTTCTGTATATCCTTGAGTAGCAGGTTTCAGTTCCCTGCCAGATGTGGAATTATTCAAACAAACCAGTCTTATCCTCCTATGAGAACCAGGGGACACCCCATCATCTTGATACTACACAGCCTGCCTTCCACAGCCCCTGGTTGTTCACTCTGTTCCTGAGTTCAAGCCCCCTGTGGCCCTCTGTGGTATGCAATGTGCTCCTCCCTCCATCTGTGAGTACATGAAGCTAAAAAACTGCTGCCTATCTCAGCTGTCCAGTGTCAAGTGTCATGAGCTCAGCTCTCTTCCTAACCCTAGGGCAGCAATCCCTCCTTCACCATTAGGAAGCAATTAAAACATGAAATCAGACAGAGTGTATGCTCCTGTGACAAGGAAAACAACCAAATATGAATAACAGAAAAAACTACAGAAAAATCTAAGACCCAGAGGCTAAGCAATACATGTCTAAGGAACCCATGGTTGAAAGGGACAAATCTCAAGAGAAATAAACTGATCCACAGTGAGAGAAAAATAGGGGTGGGCGGGGCAGGAGTTGAGGATGAGGCAAAGTTCAGGTGATGAGAGAGCGGAGGCAAGCTAACCATCAGAGACCACTTTAAGGGACCAAAGCAGGTGTATATGGATTTCATTACATGTTCACCACCTGGGAGAGTAGAAGCAGGTACAGAGTTCTGAGAGGTAAGTTGATAGGTGGAAGATGGAAGGAGAAAGTTGAAGCAAAAGTGTGGGAATGCTGACCAGAAGCAGCAGACCCAGGTGAATGACCTTCACAGGATGCAGAAAGGGAGTCAGGGAGGAAGGTGAAAAGGACTGAGGTTGATGGAATGATACTGAAAACTTCCTTCCCCTTTGTTCCTGGTCTGATGTTCAGCCTTTTCGGTGTGAAGGCTGACCAGGGACATGGACCTTTTAAGCACAATAATAAAGTGATAAAAATTTTCTGCCAATTGCTCTGCTCTGAGCGACCAGAAGTTATTCTTAACTCTCCTTTACCTTTGGCTTTTATCTGCTCAGAGTTTGCAGGTATATAGGAGGCTATTTGTAATTTTAACTACCAAGATATAAGGATGAGGCTTAAAAATAATTTTAATAAATCATTTTTATTATTTTAGAGTTTATTACTTCACCCAGCTTCCCCAGCCTGAATTTCTATACTCTCATCAAGATTTACCTGTCCAAGAATAAGCCAAAATCATTTCCACACCTAAACTTCTAAAAGTCAATTAGTTTAATTCCTTGAAAGGATAACAATTATTAACTTTTAAAAGTTAGAGTGGTATAATTCAAGCGCATGCATTATATGTAACAAACACCATATAGTACATATATAACTATATGTAAAATTATCTATATTTAGTATGGAAATATGTATATCTAGAAGAATATGCAGCTACATAAATGTGTTTTTTAACTGAAAGGATAATTATTAGAAAGCCATTACCACTTATCTCTGGGTTACAGCTCACATGTGAATACGGAAAAGGAGAAGAAGTGCCATCACCAGTTACTACACACACATCTAAATCATTCAGTGTAGGAATTCCGTGGGCATGCACGCACACGCAAGTATAAACACACGTAGTCCATCTTTAATCCTCTTTCCAGTTTGCTTATCAACATTTTCATCTGCAAAAAAAAATCTTAAAATCCCTGCAAAGTCATGACACACTAGTTAGAAAGTTATAATATTCCTTCGTCAACATCAGGCGCCATGACTAAAATGTGATCTGTGTATGTTGAGGTAATGGAGGAAAATTATATCCTTAAAGAGTGTTGTTCTGTGACAAGCCTTCCTTTTGTGCTTCCTATGCCATTCTAGGAATACGTAAACTAGTTTCAACCACTTTTCAATAACTGTTCTGGTAAAGAGCATCAAAAATTATTGCACGAAAATCACTCTCCAGTAATTCTCCATTTTTGTTTTCCTTTTTTATTCTCTGTTTTTCTCCTTTATAACATATATGAAGGAATTTAATACAGAAACACAGCTAAAAACATTTAAGTTGCAGAAATGAGAGCATGTCAAATGTAGTCAATAAGTAAATGTTATATTTATAAATATGTTCACAAATAATCACATGTAATCTATTACAGCATTTTTTCCTATTTAATAAGCATTTTGAAGACTGCTATTTACTCTTAAATATTTAGGAAATGTTTTGGTATCTTAAACGAAGGAAGTGAAAGAGAGTGAAGGAATGTATAGCTTGTACAAACTTGCCATATATAAAAATACTGATGATATAACAGTTACTTAAAAAGTGGAATGCAAGATTGTACAAACATAAGGGAATCTCGAGATCACAGCTGACAATCTAAGCATTTTCAAATGCATAT
>VMDR010028445.1:0-13104 GCA_007922815.1 Macrotus californicus
AGGGACTATATCCTAAAGAAATGACCTCAAAAAAAATTTATATAAATATGCTTATAGCTGCATAAAAATTAAAAATAAAAATTTTGCCTTAGAATATGAAAATAGTTAAACATAACCAAAATAATACAGAATTTTAAAAAATAAATACCTAGAATAATTTATTGTTTGAAAACAACAAGAATGAAACAATGCTATGTGATTTTTAAAAAAGCAGAACATAATTACAGGGTGGCCAAAAAGCCTAGAAACATAGGATAAACATATTTTTAAATAGTATGTCTGATATATTTTTAAATAATAGCATTAATATGTTTTTCTTCAATCTCCAGACCCTCTTCAGGTACAGTAGTTAAAGCAATGAACGTAGTTAAGAATTTGAAAATAGTACAATACAGAGCACACATAAAGTCTAAAATCAATTTAATCTATTGCTTTAAATTTAGAGTCATTTCAGCTGAAAATGGGTCCAGAGGTTGAATAAAAACACATTGAGCATATTACTTGTACATATAACTAACATACTATTTTAAAGTAAGTTTTTCCTGTTTCCAGACTTTTTAGATATCCTTTAGTAAGTAAACATGGATTGCTGTCCTGTCAAAATATGCAGAACATTGTGCTCAGTGCAACAAGCCAGTCAGAGAGAGACAAATCCCATATGATCTCACTCATGTGTGGGATCTAATGAACAAACTGCACTGACAAGGAAAATGGGGCCAGACTCGTAGATGGAGAGCAGGGTGACAGCTGGGTCGGGAGCGAGGTTAGTGGGTGAAGGGATGGAGCAAAAAAGGAAAAAGGACTCATGGACATGGACAACAGTGTGGTGATTGCTGGGAGGCGGGGGGGTATACAGGGACTAAATGGTAACGGAAAAAATACAATAGAAAATTTTTTTGAAATCAAAATATGTAGATACATTAAGAGATTTCAAAAAATTGACAGGCTACCAATCATGAGTTTCATATTGATAAGAATTTTCCCTATAATTTTGTGTGTGTGCACAATACTTAGATAAGCCTTGTTCTATAAACCAGAGCACTTTAAAAGATCAAAAAAACTGTCTATCAACAGACAAATGAATAAACAAAATGTGATATGTTCATATGATGGACTATTATTCAGCCATACAAAGAAATGAAACTCCAGTATAGGCTACTGCATGGATGAACCTTGAAATAACCCATGTACAGAAAGGTATAACAGGCAAACGCAAAGAGACAACAAGTAGAAAGGCGGTCACCAGGGGCCGGGGGGAGGAGAAAATATGGAGTCACTGTTTAATGGGGACCAAGTTTCTGCGGGGACAGTGAGAACAGTCTGGAGCTAAACTGTGGCAGTGGCAGCACAACAAAGGACATGCACTTGACACCACTGACTTGTACACTTGAAAATGGCTAAATGTTGAATTTTATGTGATGCATTTTTTTTTTTAAGTTTAAGAAGAAAAGATAGAGAGAAATATCTTAACCTACCTACCACACCTACGCTTGGTGTAAAACTCACACTGGTTGCTTGATCTGTGTGTAAAGACAGGATGAGAGAAGACACACAAATTACCAGACCAGGAAGACCTCCACAGGGAAACAATTCCTTTATAATCCGCCCTCTGTTTCCAGTCATTTCTTTCAATCTTCCGACACACCATGTCAGGTTTCCTCATAAGGGACATACTCAGTTAAACAAGTCATAGTTTACTCTGTGATACATATTTTACCACAATTTCATGTCTTAAGAAACAGAAGAGAAAAACAAAAGTTATTCTGATTCTGGAGTTTATTTTGAGTGACAAGGAGCATTAAAGTGGAAAAGAAATACTATAATTAATTCCTACTATGTTAAAGAAATTTCCACATAGATTTTTCTCACTTAATATTTATAACAATTCCTGAAAATTCTTTCTTCACTTGGTACATGAGGAAATGGGAAGTTAAAGAGGTTAAGAAAATTGCTTGAGTTTTCATAGTAAGTAATGTAGTAAAAACAGACTCATAACTGTCTAAAAGAAACCAGGCTCTTCCCATTACCTGATTCTACTTTAAAATATGGGGAAAGTGACCAATTTGCCATAGTGTTTGTATTACAGTCTCCAAAGAAGGAAAACATGCATATAATTAGTTGTAAACCCTAAATACAAGAAAAGCCAGGGAGAACACAAAAACAATCCCAAAGTCATAAATTCTAACAGGAAAGATAGTTAAAGTTGACTAGGTTGTTAAAACAATAAACTCTGATTATATCATCTCAAGTTATGCTAATGAAGGAGAAAGGTACTGTGAGGTAGGGAACATCAGGACAAATTTTAAGAAACAAAAATATTTCCACAAGGAACTCTCTACTAAATGTGTATTTTTGAATAATACTTCAACGACTCTAAGGAAAACATTCAACCAACCAAAATAAACTGAGCTTTGTGGGGGGGAATGACAACAAAAATCAAGAATTTGAATATATCTAAAACCTAAAGATAAATTCAAAAAGCAAGAAGAAGAGCAAAGGCCAGATACCATGTGTGAACAGAAACCTGCGGAAATAACAGAGTAATTCCAATTTCAGTTTTGTTTTTATTTTCTTAAAAATAGAATAAATCTTTATTTATTTTATTTTTCCATTACCATTTATCCCACTTATACTCTCTTCCAACTCCACCCAAATCTTAAAGTCCCAAAGAAAAGAAAGAGATAAGTGAGCATTTGACTATTTTAAAAATATTTAAATCCCATGGACCATATCATATACATTCCAGGTTTCAAATTCAAATATTTTTTTAAAATGTATAGAAAAGAAGAGACAACAGAGGGCAATTAATAGGAAAATTTTACCTCATTTTTCAGCATATCCAAAATAGATTCTAGAAGCTGTCAAATGCAATATTTCTGTAAGTGACTTTAAAGGGTGGGCTAAAGTGGAGTTTAAAATCTGGCTCTGGAAGAAGAAAGAGAAAGTAGGGAAGGAAGAGAAGAAGAAGAGGGAGAAGACTGGCTTTGTCAGATTTGTGACCTTGGATTTGTACTCATCAGTGAAATGGAGGCGCTAAATTCTACTTTGCTGTGAAGACTAAGGATAATATGCACAAAATACCTGGCACACAGCAAGTGCTCAGTACAAGTCAGTTTCTGTTATTGTTTGCATACTCTGCTAGAGCTGGTCGAAGGTGGGGTGTATGTCCTGTAGCCTCCAGCACACAGCAATGCCATTCCCTAGCAGTACTCTCCACCAGGGGAAGGCCAGTTCAAAAAACTTCCATTTTAATACACCATTGGCTCTTTTGGTTGCTGTTCAGACCTAAGTATGATACTAGGAATATCAAATAAACCTTAACATAGTATGCAAATCTTGCCTTGAAAACAAAATAATAACACTAGTACAAGAGGCTTATCAAATCAAATATAAGTCAAGTTGGTTCTATAGAATCTGACAAAAGCTGCGGCAGAGACAAAGAATTAGGCCAGAGAACCAAAGGAATGTGAGAAGCAAAACTTATCGGTGGTTGCTATTAAATCTTTCAGGGATACTCTGCCTCCTGCAGTACCCCTTCGAACCAAAGGGCCTTAAGAGAAAATAAACCAGTTTTGGAAATGCAGCCAATCTAACTTGTTCCACTTACACAACAGCAGAGGCAAGATCGAGGGAAAGCAAAGAAAGAAAAGAAATACAAAATTCCTCTAATAGCTACTCCATTCCACCAGGGGACCCTGGGGAAACTGAAATATCTGCAACTCCCAGATATTCTCTGTGCCTCAGCCCTTTCCCTCTGCATCTCACTATCACATGGTATAATCTGTAGCAGCTGCCACACCACAATTCTCTGTGGCAGTGCCTTGCGTTATGACTCGCTCTTCTGTTTATCAGTAGTTGCCCACAATGTTACAAGCTCTTTGCTCACTTCTGCTATTGATTTCAGTCAGTTCACATCCTCAGAAGCAGCTTCATCGGAGTGAGAATAAAAGTTACTGCAAAAAGGTCCAGAAAGCAAGGTTACTGTTACCAGATGCCATAAAATAAAATTTTATCTGTCTAATGAATAGACCCCAAATACATTCTACCATGTAGTTTAGGAAAGGCATAAAGGAAAAGTAAGTCGTAGGGGTGGACTGATTTGGAGTTAGATTCTGTGCAAAATTTCAGAGGAATGAGCATTTCTTTGATGGAAAACAAGAATGTAGATGCTTTCATCTTTTTTTTTTTTTAATGGGAAAATATAAAATCTAGGAACTATATGTTCTCCCTAACTGATTTAGAGTAATTATCTCTCTGAATTTTCCCTGGGGAGGTTAATATAACTGATTTTTAATAAGCTTTTCTCTGTATCTGGATTCTATCCCTCCCAAAATACAGATAGCAATGGTAATACACAAAAATCATGTGTATGATTTTGCACTAAAAACCATACTAGGGTTTCTTATTTTCTTTGTAGATGCTATTTACATTAAGTTGGAATTTGACTGAGTTTTGTGCCAGGTTTCCACAGGATGTCACTCTTTATATTACCTTGAGATGCTGTAGGACTGATAAAGAGCTCTCCTCCAGGAGGCTACTGAGGAGGCAGAAAGAATCTGAGGAAGTGGAGCCCACCAGCCAACGCTGCAAGGAGTTGAAGACACACACACACACCAGTTTCCTTCCTTCTTTCCCAACTTTCTGTAACTGCTCTCTTTGTACACTCCAAACCACCCCCAACTGTGTCCTCGCCTGGAACTCACTAGATTCCAATGAATGAAGGAAAAATATTAAAAGGAAGGCATTTAAGCCCTTGCCATAGTCTCTTAGTCCCCTGTTGTCTCTTGTCTTCTCACCCCCAAGTCCCACAGGCTCTCACATAGGAACCTGCTGCCTCCTTGTTGTTGGACTCATTTGTTTCTGGATCTAATGAGTCTTGTAAGTAGAGCTGTACTTCAGGTCCGATTTCTCTCCGTAACATACTCATCATTCTTCCACCTCCAGCACGCACACATACATGCCTATGCAATCATCTAGGTTTCCATAGCTGAGGATTGTTGAGTCAGGCAAAGAAAGAATAAGGAGTGGGGCAGGAGGAGGCAGGAGTTAGGGGCAGAGGAGGAGGAAAGGAGGGAAAGAAAGAGGAGAGAGAAAGATACTGCTTCTGTTCATCAAAAGAGGACGCATGATAGATTTAAACAACATTCACCAAGAAAACAACCTACATTCACTGTTTGCATTTACCATTTCCTGGTTGTCTGTAAACATAAGGAGTTGTGAGCCTTTGGCTAGGCAGAATCCCAGACTAGAATTCCAGTCCTTTCTCTCCATTGAGAAGTAATAACAATGTTCACCATACCCCATCCAGAAGTCTGGGCAGCAAGGACAGCTGGCACAAGCGGTGTCCTGGGAACCTAGAAAGGAAGAGGACCTGGTTCACAATCTTTATGGACCACTCTGTCTTGGAAATGGAAAGGGAGATAAAATGGAATATGACAGTCGCCAGTGTTTTCCCTGCCCCATCACCTTCCAAGTTAAGGTTTAGAGAGAGGCACAAGAAGATGTTACGTAGGATGGATAGTAAACCAAGGCAGTGAGGAGGAGGGAGACATGTCTCACCCACTAACTCAGCAGTCCTGAGTCTGGTCTGATAATATTGCCAGGTGTTCCAACATCATAAGAAACACTATGTTAGATGGGAGGAGGGAAGCCCTTGAAATTCTGTGTATCGTTTCCACTATCTGGGAAAGAAAATCTTGAAACTGTGTATTTATCCCAAGGCCTTCCCACAGAGCCTGAAGAAAAAGCCCATAAAACAACTTTGGTTAATTACCTACCTCTGGTTACTATCTCCTTTACCAGGGAGTCCCTAATGCTTACAGAAAGAGCCCATAAATAACTTTGGTAACTACCTCCACTTTAATTAACTGCCTCCAGTTACCTACCTGCTCTACAACAAGATGAACTAATAGAATCTAGAGCATGATAAGGATTCGGGCTAACAGACCCCCACACATAGCTAAGTTTGGGTAGTCAAGTCCCTCCAGGAAAGCTGGCACCCCTTTTACCCATCAATCAATATGTAACTTCTTCACCCTCCATCCCACCAACTACGTCAGTCCTCAGAACAAAGGTGCTCTTGCCACCCCTGCTCTGGCCAGCCATGTTCTTGCTTCTTGCTGCCCTTACCTTGCCATGCCCTGAACCTATGTCTTTCACCCTCACCTCGGCAAGGTCCATTCTCTTCCAGAACATGTCACTGATAAACCCTGCTTGCACACTAAAAGACTTGCTGATCTGTAATTCTTTACCGTGTCTGCAAGAAGAAGTGAGTTTCTCCCAGAACAAATGCATGGCCTCAAGTTAAATACCTCACTAGGTCCAGCTCCATCACTACTGCTGTGCATTCCACTAAGCAAGGATGTGACCGCGACAGAAGGGGCAGGGAGGAAACGGGAACAATCTGGCTGAGGACTGTGAAGGTAGCTACGTGTGCTAGAGATATTTATGCACATGTGATAAGCCCATCAAATAAGATCACTGCATCTGCACATGTATCAGTGTCCTGTCTGTACAGGCTCAGCACATACACCGTGTAACTGCATAACACACATGGCTTCAATTCGGCAGAATCTTTCAGAAGGCCCAGCTGACACTGCATACGAGTGCAAAAGGGCAGAAACTAGAGAGAGCGACGGTAACTAAACTAAAATGAGAGGCAACTGATTGATGTTTCTCTCCCTCTCTCCCTCCTTTCTTCTCTCTCTAAAAATAAATAAGTAAGATCTTTTAAAAAATGAAAAAAGAAACTGCAAAAATATTATTCTCTGAAACATTTGGATCTTGCTTCCTGGCAATTGTCGATTTTGGCTCAAATAAACTTTTATAAAAATTCTCTACCGATTTGGCTATTTCTTATGCGGACAGTATCTACTCCAGATCTGAGAATTAAAAAGTGGGAAAGCAGTCCTTGTTAATGGAAAGCTTAGACAACTTTTCTATGGATAGTCCTGGCATGGGGCCAGTATGGGGTTCCAGAGAGTAAGCTTAAAGTTGACACCTTATATATTTGTGCTTTTTTGCATAAAACTATGATATTACCCAGCCTGAATGAGAACTTCCCAAATTCCCTAGGAGTCTCCTTCTGTCAAGGGTAGGACTTGGATCTGAGGTGCTGACTGGTCCTGGGGCTGAACCCTTAGAGTCCTAGTGAATAGTCTCTAAAACATGTCACTAACAAACATCCGCAGGTAACATAAATCTAAAGTAGGACTCTGGGTTGTAAAACAATAAATGAAGGGCCCTCTGGATGATCATATTTAAGGGCCTAGAAGAACTAAATCTAGAAAAGTTCACTTTATAAAATGTAAAAGCTCTCTAATTGGGAATATATACCTGCTTAATTAAATTATGACATATTTATAATGTGAAAAGTTAAACAATATTATAATTTGACTATCGTGATAAACATGATGGTAGGTAGGAAAATGTTTATGACACAATATAGCATTAAGAAGCAATATCCAAAATTGTAAGCATACTTTGATTACAACTATAACCGGCCTCATTTTTTAAAAAAAAGAAGGTAGGGAGATTTTAGAGAACTTGAATGAAATTCTGTGAAGAGAATAAACACTTACATGAACATGTGTAGTCAAAAACTAAGAGGCAATAGCCAGAAAATGTTGTTTACAAGAGGTGATTTATTTTGTTGAAATTATTTTTCATTACAAAAATTTTCTGCTATGTTATACTGCTTTTATAACACAAAGTGGATACATGAAAGATTGATTTTGTTTTAAATTAACACTTACTCCGGCACAGGGTCCATTTGTACAGCAGCACACTCACAAGAATGGCACTCAGAAGCCCTGAAGCTATTATCACACGGCAAGAGAAAGAGCACCTGGAAGAAGAAGCTGCAAGAACAGAATCCAAAGCAAAATCCTGAGTCATAATAAAAGATGAAGGAAAAGAAAAGGTCAGGGAAAGATATCTGGGATCTTCAAGCAATTTGGCCTAGCAGGAACTAAGATCCAAGCCCTAAAGACCTTGGATCTGTCAAGAACTTGTTCTAAAGTCTAGAGTAACCATCTTTATCAAGTTACATGTCATATTTATCAAGTTAAGAATACTTTTTCCCTGTCCTGATGAGTGTGGCTCAGTTGGCTGGGTATGGTCCTGCAAAACGAAAGGTCACAGATTTGATTCCCTTGATTCCCAGTCAGGGGAGAGACAACTGATATTTCTCTCCCTCTCTTTCTCCCTCCCTTCCCCTCTCTCTACAAATATATTTTTTTTTAATCTAAAAAGAAATTTAAAATTTTTTTTTCAAGATTACCTCTTTTAAAAAATGAGAACCTTTTCCCTTTAAATTTTGGCTTACACAGTCCATATTTTAATGATGAGCATATAAATTGGTGAAAACTTTTTGGAGGACAATTTAGCAATGCCCACCAAAACTGCAAAGGCATTTATCCTTTACTTGTCAATTTCTTGTTGAGAAATTTTTCATACAGATATTCACACATGTGCAAAATGTTATATTTATAAGGCTATTCATGGCAACAATACTCATAGGAGAAAAAGATTGAATTCAGTTTCAATGTCTATCAATAAGAGATCAAATACATTTTGATATATTCATAACATAAATATGCAACTTCTACCAAAGGAATAAAGACATGTTTTTAATGGACATGGAATGACTGTCAAGATACATAGTTGAGCCCTGGCCAGCGTGGCTTAGTGGGTTGGAGCGTTGTCCTGCACACTAATAGGTTGTGTGTTCAATTCTAAGTCAGGGCACATACCTAGGTTTCGGGTTCAACCAGTTGATGTTTCTCTCTCACATCAATATATGAACGTATATTCTCTAACTTAATATGTGAAATCAGTTTCTTTTCTGCCAAAGTCTTATTACTACCCAGTAGCAAAATTATTGCTGTACTTCTCATCTCACAGAAAAACAGAACTACCTGAAATTTAAACAGCTGGTTTACCCAAAGCTTTACTAAAGAGATAAGTTCCCCCCCCTCAAAACACACACACAAAATTCTTGCTTTAGTTCAAGAGCAATAAAGAATAACAGAACTGCCCTAGCTGGGGTTTCATAGATGAGATCATAGAAGTGAATGGTTAGAAAAGCCAGATTTCTGGTCTTTACCTGAAATCTAAGACCAGATCCTTGACCATATACCAAATTTTCACATTCCAGTTCCAGGCTTCAAACTAAAACTAACATATGTCCTCAAATTACCCTCAATTTCTCTGCATCCTCTACTCAAAACTTATTCTACCTCCCATTCATCCCTTAGCCTATGGTAACTGCACAGTTTTCCAGACTAACTTGATTTACTTACCCTTCTGCTGTGGTCTGCAGTCATTCTGGGCTTGGGGTGCAGTAGACAATTCTAATGCACAATAAAGAGCATTGTCGACCATCTCCATCTAATACCTTTCACTTCAGCCGAGAACGGCAAGTTAGAGAAGTGTGAGCAGATGCGCGCCAGTGAGGAAACAGCCCAATCTGTAAGCTGCTAGCAGGAAACTTGCAGGGTTTTTTTGTCAAGGTACAGGTGACAAAAAAAAGTCATTTTTCAGGAAATGACCAAATTCTGGGGCTGCCTATAGAAATCAATATTCTAAACTGTGATGATTTTTTGGCCTCACCATACCTTCTAGATGCTTATTAAATACAGAGGGCTGAGCGAAAGAAAGCTTACAATTGTCAGTATGCAAAACAGTTTATTGTCTTATTATTATTTATTACTGTATTGCTTTCCATGCAAACAACTATAAACCTACTTTTTCTCCATCCTGTATATGAAATTGACTGCCTATCTCATCTAATTCTATGGAGCAAGAACAAGTTGCTCTTCAGCCAGCAATTTCGACTGTGGAAACTGAAATAAAAATGAGAGGTTCCTAGACATGAGTTTATCTCAGATTTTGTATTTGTTTTTTTCCCTTTTGAGAAAATACACACATGCTAAATAGGACTAATTCATGGTTTCTTGGACCTTTTGGATAGTTATATGTGATAGAGAAATGGACTATTGGCTAAGTGTGCCTGGAATTATGGAGAAAAACGACTATTGCCCGATTGTATTTTGTGCATAGTCTCCTCCCCTATGTTCCCCAAATCATTCTCCCAAGCTCTAATCTTTACCCTTCACAGTGTCAGAAATTCCATTGAATTTGTCTCCTGTTCTCTTGTTTTTGTATGTCAAGACAACTATGAAAGGAAACACGTTAAGTAATATATACCAAAGTGGTTTATTTTTAATATGTGAATGGTTAATAAAAGTTAACGTAAGAAAAACTTAAAGGAAATTGAAACTCTAAGAACAGATAAGGTCACCAAGACAGAATGTATTGATATAAAAGTAGAAAAGAGGAGAAACAGGAAGAGCATATTAATAAAAATAACTATAGTTCTGTTTCCTGCCACGACAGAGTGCTACTAGACTTGACCTCCAGCCAAAAAGCTATACATGACAAAATACATGAGGCAACTGTTTTCAGGCAAAGAACACAGGCAGCAATGTGATCACGGAGAGAAGAGAACACACAAAAGTGAGCTCTATGATCACCCTAGAATTCCACCAAGGCCACTTCCTGGCCTAAGGCAGGAAAATGCATTCTAAACAGAGCAGCAGTCTCACTGAGCTGAGGAGACAGAGATTCTCAGTTGTGAGCTGCTTCTATGGCTGGAATTTGAAGAGCAGGGTAACTAATAAGAGAAAGCTGCATAAAGAGAGGTGTACAGAAGACCACATGGGTGCTCAGCATAGGTCCTTGGCTAGGAGCTAGGCTGCACGGACCGAGGACATGATTCTGCAAGACTTAGCTGACAGGGCCTCCTGAAGGGCTGGCACCTAAATAGGTGAGACCAGAGGTGGTGCAGTGCTAATCAGAATGAACAAACAAACAAAACAGAGCTTGACAACCCAAAAGATCCACCAGTAATTTAGCTACTTTTAAGAACAAGTTTTGAGAGCATTTGCAATCCTACTTCCTGGTATATGTCATCAGTTTGGCTCAAATAAACTCATACAAAAATTCTCAAAAAAAAAAAAAAGAACAAGTTTTGATGCTCTTAAAACGAAGACAACAAAAACAAAATGTGAGCTATACATCAAAGGGATATTTATTATTTGGCCTGAAAGAGGAAAAAGATCCTGTCATATCCTACAACATGGATTAACCTTGAAGACATTATGCTAAATGAAATAGGCCAATCACAAAAAGATAGTCTCTGATTCCATCTATATGAGGTATGTAAAGTAGTCAAATTCATAAAAACAGAAGATAGGATGGTGGTTGCCAGGGGCTGGAGAAAAGGAGAAATGGAGAGTCGTTTAATGGTTATTGAGTTTCAGTTTTGCAAGATGTGAAAACTTCTGGAGCTCTGTTGCACAACAGTGTGAATACACTCATCTTAGTCTGCTTAGACTTCCATAACAAAGCACATTAGACTGGGTGGCCTAAACAGCATTAATTTATTCCCACAGTCTGGACCTGGAAGTCCAAGATCAAAGTGATTGGTGAGAACTCCCTCCCGCAGCGGCCACCTCCTCGCTATGGTCTCACATGGTCTGTCCACAGTGCATGTGAGCTTGAAGAGAGGGCGAGCTTTCTGGTACCTCTTATAAGGACACTAATTCTGTCAGATCAGGAGCCACCATAACGAGCTCATTTAACTTTAATTATTTCCTTAGAGGCCCCATCTCTAAATACAGCCACACTGAAGGTTAAATGTCCGTGTAGGTCTTCAACATATGAATTTGGGGGTGGAAGGGGACGCAAATATTCAGTCAATAACACTTAAAGTGGTTAATATGGTTTAAAAAGAAAAAAAGGAAGACAACACAGGACCCAGGGCTCCTTGAGGAAATGACTAATTCTAGGGTCAGGGCAGAAAAAAATACAAGATGAGCCTGGAGCATCTATTAGTCTTTTTACTACTAGAAAATAAGGAAGCATTCAAAACCATAAATAAAAAAGAGAACGGTAACCCGGCTAGTGTGGCTCAGTGTACTGAGTGCTGACCTGCAAACCAAAGGGTCACTAGTTTGACTCCCAGTCAGGCCACATTCCTGAGTTGCGGGTCAGGTCCCCAGTAGGGGGTGCACAAGAAGCAACCACACACTGATGTTTCTCTCCCTCTCTTTCTCCCTCCCTTCCTCTCTCTAAAAATAAATCAACAAAAAATCTTTAAAGAAAAAATAAGTAAGGGCATATCAGAAGGGCCCAGAAACCAAATCAAAAAGGTTCCAGTGGCCAAATATGAAATAATTAGAGCAAAAAACATAGTGTTGGATTATAAACCAGGAATTATAAAATCTGATTCCATACTGACTTACAGTTATTTTTGAGACATAAAAATTGTACAGATTGCCCCTAACTTACAATGGTTCAACTTTTTTTTTATTTTTCTACGTTGCAAAGGCAATATACATTCGGTAGAAACTTACCTCGAATTTTGACCTTCCTCCTGGCTGGCAATTTGTATTATGATACTCTCCTGCGATGCTGGGGAATAGCAGCACTGAGCCTCAGAACCGTCAGGCAGGCAATCAGAAGAGCAAGCAGTCGGTACTCTACAGTGTATTCATTGTGTGAAATGACGTTATCCTACTGCAGGCTAATGTAAGTGTTCTCAGCATGTTTAAATTTGTACTGGGTTTATTTCACTTAGATCAGGGGTCCCCACCCTCCGGGGCCAACGACTGGTACTGTCCCTGACCCGGGATGTAAGCTCCCCTGAACTCTGTCTCCTGTCCCCTGCCCCCACACCATTTTCCAGGAAACCAGTCCCTGGTACCAAAAAGGATGGGGACCACTGACCTAGATGATGTCCCCCAGGTCCATATATATATATACACACACACACACACACATACATATATATACACATATATATATATATATATTTGTATTGTTGTAAATGGCAGGATTTCCTTTTTTTTTTGAGACTGAATAATTTCCTATTTTATAATGTACATTTTTTTACATTTTATTTTTTTATTGTTGTTCAAGTGCAGTTGTCTCCATTTTCCAATCACACTCCCCCTGCCCCACCCATCCCCACCTCCCACTCTCAATCCTACCCCCCTTTGGCTTTGTCCATGTGTCCTTTTAAACATGTTCCTTAATGAC
>VMDR010028446.1:0-13143 GCA_007922815.1 Macrotus californicus
AAGGGATCCACAGGCTTGGGCATGAGGTATAAAGTCTCTTACCTGCCCCTTCCCTGGTTCTGGATTGCCATTTCTAGAAACAGTCTATGTATAAGCACCAATATCTGTTTTATATTTTTACTGAAATGGTAGTATACTATATACAGTTTGTACCTTAGTTTTTAATCTTTAAACAGCTGCATACTGTTTGAATGGGTATAGCATAATTTATCATCTATTGTTGGACATTCAGTTTTTTTCCAAACGATGCTGTAACAAATATCCTTATACCTTTTATACATGTGATTACATCCATACGATAAATTCCAAGAAATGGAGTTGCTGGGTCAAAGGGTATATTTATAATGTTTTAGAGTTTTTTTAATCCTCACCCAGGGATACATTTATTGATTTTAGAGAGAGAGGAATGAAAGAGGAGAGAAACACTGGTGTGAGAGAGAAACATTGATCAATTGCCTCCTGTACGTGCCCCGTCTGGGGATTGCACCTGCAACCCTAGGTGTGCCCTGACCGGGAAACAAACCCACGCAACCTTTCCGTGCACAGGACGATGCTCCAACCAACTGAGCCACACCGGCCAGGGCTGTAATTTTGATAGGTTCTGCCAAAATGTTCTCCATAAAGGTTATAACATACACTTGCACTATTAATGCATGAATACCTGTTTCCCCATGCCTTTACCAACAATGTTAAACATTTTGAACTTTGCCAATCTGATGGGTTAAAAATGGGACCCCATGTTGGTTTTAATTTGTAATTATTTCTCTATGAATGAGGTTTTTGAAAATGAGTTTTACTCTTTAAGCATTGAACCTAATGAAAAATACGCAGTTTCAAAGCAGTATTGAATGCATATGCCATGTGTATAAATCCTTAATTTTTTCACCAGCTTCTTCAGAACCTTAGCTGCCAGTCAAAAGCTAACTTCCCAAAGGTTTACGTGGTGTGAGAGGACCATTCCTACTCCACTGTCTCACAAGCTAGCTATAACTGTCATGTCACAGAAATTACTTTGCTTTTTTTAGCACTCCAACTTCCTTCCTTTCTGGGTGACGTGCATGCAAAAGGCATGCACTTTGTATCCTGGGCAGGACTCTAGCTCGGGAGTGTGTTCTGCATATAACGCTTTTCAGAATTTCATTCAAGATTTTCAGAATTAACAGCCCTTATTATATCTTTTTTAAAAAGATTTTATTTATTTATTTTTAGAGAGAGGGGCAGGGAGGGAGAAAGAGAAGAAGAGAAACATCTACTGGTTGCCTCTTGCACACCCCCAACCTGGGACCTGGCCCACAACACAGGTATGTGCCCTGACTGGGAATCTAACGGGCAACCTTTCAATATCCAGGCCAGCACTCAATCCAGAGCCACACAAGCCAGGGCTGATAGCACTTATTTAGAGACATTGTTTCCAACGTGGTTTTTAATGCAGTTTCATCTTATACCTACTATTTTGAATACTTCTATCATACTGGTATACCTGGATCCCAGGGGGCAGCCTTTACTCTGCTCAGTGGGGAAAATATGAAGGCATAACCTGCTGGGGTGCTCAGAAAACCTTCCAAAATGGGAAACTTAGGTCTGGAGGTGAAGTTGCAACTATGTGGCATAATGTGGGCATGTCAAATGAGTGTCAAGAATCACATAGTTGTGTTGGCAAAGTTTTATTTTATCTATCTATCTATTTATTTAAGTCCTCACCTGAGGATATGCGTATTGATTTTAAAGAGAGAGGAAGGGACAGAGAGAGAGAGAAAGAGAAAGAGAGAAAGAAACATCAATTAGTTGCCTTCTGTATATACCCCAACCGAGGATCAAACCCACAACTTTTTGGTGTATGGATGGTGCTCCAACTGAGCCACCTGGCCAGGGCCAAACTTTTATTTACTTATTTTTTGTAATTTATTTTCTATTTATTTTTAAAAGACTTTATTTCTTTATTTTTAGAGAGAGGAGAAGGGAAGGAGGAAGAGAAGGAGAGAAACATGAATATGTGGCTGCCTCTCACATAGCCCCCACACTGGAGACCTGGCCTGCAACCCGGGCATGTGCCCTGACTGGGAATCGAACCGGCGACCCTTTGGTTTGCAGCCCATGCCCAATCCACACTGAGCCACACCAGCCAGGGCCCAAAGTTTTATTTGGTAAGCAGTACAGTATTCATAATATTCTTTATGCTTTTTGTATGTTATATAAATACGGAATTGTAAATTTAAAAGATGTAGGCACACAGAACATTAGCCCTGGAAAGGCCAGTCATACATACACTATACATTTGAGGATGAGTGAATGTTTACATACCGACGTTTCTCCCTTTAACCAACTTTTGGTGAATGGCTGCTCAGTCTAGTACAAACAACCAACGGAGGAACTGAGTGCCTCCCCCCTACCAAAAAACATTTATTTTAAAACAAAGGAGTTAATGTTGAATGGCCATTTATGTGCCATGTACTATGTTAAGACAATGGAGCTAGTAATTGCCCTGGCAGATCAGAGTTGGCTTAACTTATAAAACAAGTGTTGTCTCGGAACCCATGTTACGATTTTCATATGCTGATCTGTCTTTTTGATGTCCGATTCAATGTGTGAATAGTGGGAGCTGAGACTTGACTCCCCTAGAGATGGTGTCTACATTAACTTATGGATATACTGAGAATCAGATAAATTAGTTCTGGGAGGAAAGGAACGATGGGTTAAAAGGAGTCTGCTTGACCCATCTTTGAGAACCACTGACTGAACACCTACCGTAGTGTGTAACAACCTTTACCCCCCCCACCCCCGATTTTGCTCTTAACAAACCCACAATGACAGAGTTCATAAAATATGAGGATTATTTAACATCCCTTAAGGAAATAAACAATGTATAAATTATAATCTGTATTCTCCATACAATTTTATTTTCTCCCCTCAACCATAATAATATGATATCCAAATTTTGTCTTAACTGGAGGGTCTGTAAACACAGGCTTGTCCAGGCCACTTACAGGCAAAGCGAATGCTGCTTCTTGAAATGGTCCCACCATGGACCCTCTGGTCATCCAACCCAGGTCACCCTGAAAAACCCAAGAGATATGTGATGTCACGTGGCTCTGAAGAGGGGACAGCTCTACTGTAGCCTGAATGCTAAGGTTCCTAGGTTTCTTCATTTGGGCTGTAAAGAAGTAGGCTAGACAGGACAAACGGACAGAAGTCCTACTCTGCACTGAATCCACAAGCAGTCACAATGTTGCTGGGTCTGTGAGCTGTGCGATTGTGGTCATACCTGGATTTAGACATAGGTGACTCGTATTCAACTGTTCACAAGTTGGACATTTCTGTTTTTAAGATCTTTAAATCAAGCTATGGCTAACATCAATGGCAAAATGTAGAAAGAATCTCTAGTGTTGGGGGACAGATCATACTAAATGATAAGAGTAACATACCCCTTGTCTGGCTTTATCTTCACTATATTGTGTGGCCACTTCATTGAATCTCATTCCAGACTTTAACTTTTCCAAGGCTTCCATGATTTTTCCATGTTTCTCGCACAGAATGTGCCTGACCTACAAGGAAAAAAATATGTTCATATAATACCTGCACAGCCAAATGATTCATTTCTTCACAGTATAGTAGTCAGTACACAGTACAGACCGGGAATCCAACCGGCGACCCTTTGGTTCACAGGCCGGCGTTCAATCCACTGAGCTACACCAGCCAGGGCACATTTTTAAAAGGGATTCTTTTCATAAGTGAGATTGGTCTGTAATTTCCAATTGTGTGTTATCTTGATTTTTCTATCAGTGTTGGCCTATTCCCTTAGAATGAGTTAAGCAAGCTGTCTTTTCCTTTTATGTGTACCAAAATAACACATGTACAGATGTTATTTACATTTAACGTGAAAAAAAAAAAAGGAACTAGTAACTCACCTTCACTGCATTGCCACCACCTTTGGGACCCTGAGACTTCTTGTCAGAACTGTCACTCCCAGATGCTGCTCCCCCTTTAAGAGAAGAGATGACAGGTATTCATTTAAACTGCACCTTGATTACTGCAAGGTCCAACATAACAGGAGTTGATACTTGTCACAGCACCAAGCTTCAAAAGGGAACTCTGCCAGACACTTGACTACATCGAGCTAAATTAATATATGACTCACGTCCCTTTTTTAAAAAAAAATATGGATTGCTTCATGAATTTGTGTGTCACCCTGGCGGAGGGGCCATGCAAATCTCTGTATCATTCCAATTTTAATGTATGTGCTGCCGAAGCGAGCACTCACCTTTCTTAAAACAGGAAATTTGTGCCCCACATAAATCCTTTACTGAAAAGTAGATACATAGGTAAGTGTGCTAGAGATTGAATGAGTCCCAGAAGCCGGGTGCAGTTCTCTGGACCCAGTTTGATATCCTGCCTTCTAAGTGAAAAACCCCTGAGCTCTCGTAAAATTTCTAATAAACACTGCAACTACGTGTTTGAGTACTCACAATTCCAATATGTAAAATCTCTAGGAATATATTTTAAATAAAGATCAAATTCCCCACCACCCATATTTGGCTAAAAAATACATTTATGTCCAAATTCCAAGTCTGCTACATTGCTTATTGATAGCTTCCTAAGAAAAGTTATCAGTATTTAGATTAACAACCACTGGCAGAAACTTACGTTTTACTAGTATTATCATTTTACTACATTGTCAACTTCTGTGCCGATGGCAGCATACTTACTGTTAGAGGCTGATTTTCCTAAGAACTATCGCTGGATTAAATGTTCAGTTCAATAAACACTTCCCAAGTAAGTACTAAGGTCCAGGCACTGGGAATACAAAGATGAATAAGCCATGGTACCTTTCTTCCCAGGGCTCATTTGCTCTGATATGCAAAAAGATCATTTCAGGAGAATGATCTATGATTTATGGACAGGGGGCTGTGGAAGCACAGGACATTTGAGCCAGTCAGGGAAGGCTTCCTGGATGTATAGGCACTGACCAGGTAAAGAACAAGGATGAGGGGACTCTCAAGAGTGGAAGAACAGGAAGTGTGTGTTGCAAACTATGGACAAAGCGTAATCTGAGGTGGGAGTGCTGTGAGATGAGCCCAGGGGACATGGCTGAGGGTTATGGCGTGAGGTCCTTTAGGTCCCATTAAGGAACTTGGAATTTATCCTAGAAGTAATGGGGAGCCATTGAAAAGTTTTAATCAGGACACTCCAATATACATGTAGCTCCAAAGGCTAGCACAGTGCCTGGCACACAACACTTGTTCAATAAATTTCAACTAAACTGAAAAACCAAAATACTGTACTGACCACCAAATGCTGAAGAACATACTACTGTTGAAGGAGTTTTATTACATCAAACTCTTCTTTAAAATTTATTTTTAGAGAGTAGGGAAGGTGAGGAGAAAGAGAGGGAGAGAAACACTGATGTGTGAGAAAAACATTCATCGGTTGCCTCTCGCACAGCCCGACCAGGGACCTGCCGCAAACCCAGGCATGTCTGCTGACCAGGAGTCAAAGCAGTGACCTTTCAGTTCGCAGGCTGAGGCTCAATCCACTGAGCCACACCAGCCAGGGCTACATCAAACTCTTAAGTGGATCTGCTGTATAGTCACATTGAACGATGATGCCTTCCAGTTACCCTATTCTCTCCCCCACTGGATGCTGTCATCTTCTGACTGTCACCTCACTCTTTGACTGACTGAGGACTTAGGCATCAGCTTCAGGCTTCCTTTGCACTCTCATTCCTGCCATCATCTCAGATGAGCTCACCATCTACACTGAGGAATCATCCAGCAACCTAATCGCACACTTCTGGACCTCCCTCCCAAACGTGCATACTTTCTACTCCAGGCCACCTGCTCCCAGAAGCACGTGATGAAACCCTGCTGCTTGGAACTAGTAGTTCAGTCCCTGGCTCCAACTTCCTGTTCTTCCAGCTTTCTCATGCCTCATTCCCACAACACTGGCTCTGACTTCACAGAAACCACCCCCACTTGGGTCCCTTTATCCAGCTATGCTCCCCCACTCTCAGACTTCTCCTTCCCTTCCCAGTCTGGACCCCATGCTTGATTATCTGAACTTGATCCCTTCCCACTAGCACCGTTAATTCCCTTGGGATACTACCCTTCTAGTATCATTGCCCAACAAAAACCTCAACCTTCGCTCAAGGCTATACCCAACTCTTCTCAATCCCATATTGTGCCAGTTGCCTGGTATTAGGTAAATCATGACTGTGCAGAATGTGTCCTCTACAAATTCATGGCCCTCAATCTTAGGCTCTCAGGCCTCAGGGCAATCCTTTTATTAGTGCTTCATCCCTCCTCACATCACCTTCAGAGACTATTCCAAATCTTTACCACTCTCAAGACTCCTACTCAGTCTCTGACCCTCAGTCTTAAAAATTACCCTTGCCTTCCACTTTATTAAGAACTTGAGGCCACGCCCTGACTGGTGTGGCTCATGGGTTGGTCGCCATCCCACAAACCCAAAAGTCACCAGATGGATTCTGGTCAGGGTACATGCCTGGGTTGCAGGCCAGGTCCCCAGTTAGGGGCGTGCAAGAGGTAACTGACAGATGTTTCTCTCCCTCCCTTCTCCTCTAAAAATAAATAAAATCTTTAAAAAAAGGAAATTGAGGCCAGGAAGTACGATCTCCACCCCTTCCCCACTCTCGGGCCCCAATTTTTACAACCACACCCATCCCCATCTTTGTCCTTGTGGCCGCAAGCATCAGGTGTCCCTTCTCTTCAAAGCTCAACTGCTCCATGTCTGTCCTGGACCCTGTTTTCTCCTAAATCTCACTCCTATGTAACTTTATCTCTCAAACTCTACTGGATCCTTCACAACAGCCTCACCCCCAAGTCCTCCCCAAACAAAACTTTCTCTTAGCCCTTTGTCCTCTTCTACCTACCACCTAATACCCATGCTTTTTTAATTAAAGCTTTCCAGATAGTCCACAATAACCACTTCCGGGTCACTGACCACCCGCTGCCTCCGTCCCGGACCCCGAGGATCGCTTGTCAGGTCCCTGCCCTCCCACCCAACCCCTTTCTCCCAGGTTGCTCTGGCCGCTCTACCTTTTCCCCCTTTTCCAGAACTGCTTTTTCCTTTCGGCGGCATCTGTGAAACCTGACGTTGAACTCCCAACTGTATCAGTTGCCGGGCAAAGCCCCTTCAAGCCCCATGGGCTTATCCTACGCAAATGCCTGAAAGCGGCATCAAAACTGACCCTTTTTGCTGTGGCTCCGGAGGCAGGCATATCTTCGGGCAGCCTCAGGCCTTTGGCTGTTGGACCAATATGGCTGAACATACCTGACCAATAAGAAGCTTGAGCTGGGGCGGGGCCCAAGGTAAAGCAAGGCAGGAAACCCCGCCTCTGTGCTTTTTGTTCCCTCTTTCACACTCCCTTATTTGCGCCTGCCACGCTCTCCTCGGCTCCCCTAACCCCACACCCTTTACGCATGCGTACTGAAAGCCACGGGCTTCTGCAGTCTCTCGGCGCCAGCTCTAACCAATCCCGCGTGGTCCCCAGACAAAGGGAAAGCGGGAAGAGCCTCGGTGGCTGCCCCCTCCTTCTGCCCCCTTTTACATACCGCCCTCCCTTGAGAATTTTTCATGTCTAAATTTTATTTTGCAGCTGTAGCTGATTGGCTAGAAAGAATAGTTTTCAAAAAGGGCTCTCACCCCTCTGCCTCTTGCAAAACTGTCATGGAGAAAAATTGAAGGCTGTAGGACATTGCTTAAAAAAATAATGTTTCAACCACGGAAAAGAATGTGTGCCATTTACAATAACGGGAGTAAAGCTGTCTGTATAGACAACGGGAAATGACCTTAAGGAAGATTATGGACCAAGCTATAGAATATTCCTTTTTAAAAAAGTTTATAGTGTACTATATAAATATATATAGGACAGGAAGGTTACCTAGCAAAATATGACCAGTGGTGCTAACACAGGCTCTTGTGTATGTTTCGGTGTATTTTCCAAAGTTACCATAATGGTGCAGCATAGTATAGTAGTTAAAAGCATAGATTCTTGAGCCACACACCTGGTTTCAAATCCCTTCTGCACCATCTGGCTACTAGCTCTGTGCCCTTGAAGTTACTTCAGTCTCTTTGGCTCAGTTTCATCATCTGTAAAATGGAGTTGATAATAGTACCTACTTACAAGATGTTATGAGAATTAAATAAGTTCATATTCATAAAGCACATAAAACAATAACTAGTCCATAGAGTATTAGCTTAAGATAAATGAGCTTTGAATTTGTGCCCTGACACTTTCTCCCCTAACCCACAACCCCTTCCCCCCAATCTATATGTACGGTCAGGGCTTTTCCTCCACTCCACAAGATAGCTGTGCCAGCTCCCGCTGCCGACCAGAACCTACAGGTGGTCCAGCTCAGAGTTTAGTTTTTGGAGACAGCCTTAATGGACTGTGCTCACACCAGTGGGTCAGGTATTTCTGAGACCATGCCCACCTCCAACTCATACACAAGAAGCAGCCCCCTCACGTTGTGCTGCTATGATTTCTGGACACGGCACATCCTGGGCACACCTTGTTTCAGATCGGGAGTGATCAACTGTGGGGAGCACACCCAGAGCAAAAGGGATCATTGCTACCCCGCTTCTGAGGTGGATCCCATAGGAGCCATGTACTGACCTGCCAAGCTGAACTGGGAGATGTGGGGTGGGCTTTGACAATGACAGTGTGGCCTGATGTTCGTTGGCTCACCCACAGCCAGGAGGCCTAGGAGGTGCCTTTACTTCTGGGTTTTCATATGGAACAGCCTTTCCTGAGACCACTGGCAATGCAGTCTTGGTATGGGAGTGAAGCAGAGTTCAGATCCCAATGAAGGGCCAGTGTTCAATGGCTGATGTGCTTAGTGCAGGGAACACTGTGAGAGCTCTGTGCGGTCCAGTAGACAACAGCAGCAACAATAATAAGCAAGCCTGTGCAAGAGGCAGAATTTGCCCAAAATAGTGCCTAAAGGGCCAAAATTCAAAGGAGAAAAAGATAGCCACAAATCTGTGGGAGGTTTCGGGGTTAAAAGCATTTTAGAGACATACAAAATCAGGTTCGATCTCAACTATGCAGTATATGTCATAACAATATGGGGAGGGAAATATTATAAAATCTTGTATTCTGGAATATGAGTTTGTGGCTAATTTTCATTTTTTCCTGTTTATATTCTGTTTATGTCAAGTGGCATATTTTTTTACTACCAAGAAAAAAAGGCAATAAATGTTATTTGTAAAACAACAAAAAAGCTAGCTTCTATACAGGTTTAAGTCTGAACCAGTCTGTGGAGGCCAACTGTGGAGGAGTCTGTGGAGCAGAGTGACGAACGAACAGAAGAACAGGCGGGAGGCAGAGAGAAGAAAACTTCAGCCTTGAAACCATGGTAACGACTGCAGGAGTGTGCACAATGAGTCAGAGCCAGGAATGGCTGCCAGTTGTATTTTCTATTAATTATCTCCTCAGACTGATTCTTCCATGCATTTCTTAAACAAGCAAAAGCAGGAAAGGAAGCTGGCAGCTCTCTTCCCAGGAGAGAAGTTCACAAACCTTCACCCAGACTTACTGTTCTGCCCAATCTGCTTTACAACCAAAGGGCTGCAGTGTCTTTTCCACTTGAGATCCCAGCAGAGTTTATTCTGAAAAGGGAGCTTAAAGCAAGAAAACATCGATCTAGTTGATCCCATTTAGAGGTAGTCATTGCATGGGGAGCTCTGGGTCCCAGACTCTAGGGATAGGGGTGGAAAAGGGCCACCCTTTGGAAATTGAAATCAGGAAAAATAAGTACATGGTGGGTAAGATCGGCCACCGGCAAAAGTAGCCACCCATTATGGCAAATGGATTCGGGTATATTGTTGATTGCATAGATGCATCTCCTGAGCCTAGTCAGTGGCTGAAGAACTTTCTGTCCTTCATGATGTTGTTACATGCCTGCCATGGGATAATGGAGCTTTAAACAACTGGTTTTTAAGAAAGAGCTTTACCAAAGAACTTATATGTGCAACCCACGGCCATGAACTAAGAGGGCCAGAATGCTGGAGGGTGGAGGGTATACGGGATAGAGAGGGATAAAGGGGAGAAAAAAATTGAGACAACTGTAATAGCATAATCAATAAAATATACTTTAAAAAAAAGAAAGGGCTTCAGAGAAGATTCTATCTATGTTTATCCAGCATTGTCTAAGCAAAAGAGCTGCAGTTTCTGGAGGACACTACTATTCCAGTATCTAGTGAGGTGGATTTTGTCGAAGGCAGTGTTCATTTGAGACAATGGAAAACAGCCAACACAAATAGCATATATAGCATGAGCCTGGAGCTTTCCCTTCATGATTTCTTTTACTTTTTACAAGTCTCGTTACAGAGAATCGCCATTGCCATTTTAGAACTGAAGAAACAAGCTCACAGAGGTTAAGAAATGTCTTTTAGGTTTCACAGCTAAGTACTGTGGCAGGGTTGGGCTCTGAACTCAGGTCTATCTGACTCCCAAGCTGGTACCCTCTGCATGATGACTTGCTTTGCCATCCCGTAAATGGAATCCAAGTACACCCAGTTCCTTTTGTTCTGAGTGCATGTTCCCCAAGTCAGCTTCCCAGGGATCTGAGGCCTCACAAGGGAACACTGCGCCCAAGAGGTGTCAGGGCCGAGTTACTCAGCCACCATGGGACAGAGAATAAATGCTCCTTTGGCTTATGCATCAGTGCGTGTTGGTTTTGAGCACTGAGGCAAGGAGAAGGAACACTGTGTGGGTGGGCGACAGTGGGCACAGCATTGTTACAAAGGCAGAGAGGGGACAGTAGGGAAGAGGTCTTCTGTATCCTCACCTTCAGTAACTGGTCTTCATGTCCAGTGGATTCTGCCTCTGAAATAACTCTTCTCCCCTGCTCCTCAATATTTTATGGTGAACAATGAACACTTTAGTAGGATTCACCAAACGTCTCTTGGGCCCGTCTCCCACGCTCTTCTCTGCTGCCGCAATCTTTTGCACGTTCTCTGGACCATTGGAACAGCCTCCTCGTTGGCCTCTCAATCGTTAGTCTCACCACCCTCCAAACTACCTTCCCCAGCGTCTGACAGAGAGCTCTCAGAAACACAGATTTGAAGCTCACTTCCTCAATTAAGACCCATCAGTAGCTACCAGATGTTGAGAGGCTGCTTAGCCTGGAGGCCCTAAGGCTATTCTGCTGCTCTCTGCAGGCTCATCTCTTGTTAGTCCCCACCGGGTTCCAACTGCTTTATTACCATTTATAGGCCCTCAAACCGTAGTGCTGTCTTCAGGCTTCATGTTTTTGCATATGCTGATCTCTCTACCTGAATGCTCTTCCCCATTTTTGATGTAGCTCACTCTTATTTACATTTCAAAATCAAGCTCAGGTGCTTCTTTCTCCAGGAAGCCTTCACTGATCCACTTCTCCACCTTCTTTCAGGCTAGGCTAAGTACTCCTCTGAACTCCCAAAGTGCCCTAGGCTTATCTCTAACATTTGTATGATTTTGAGTAGTAGTCCATGCTATAGACACAGCACCATTTGTTTAACCATTCACTCATTGAAAACATTTGGGTTGTTTTCAGGTGGGGCTACGGCAAATACAGTGGCTATACACATTGTATACAGGTTTTGGTGTGGATGCATGTTTTCATTTCTCTAGGGTTATTTCCAAGAGTGTAGTTGCTGAGTTGTATAGCAAATTGCATGTTTAATTTTGTAAAAAACTGCCATACTCTTTTCCAGAGTGGCTATACCATTTCACATTCCCACCAGCAGTGTGTGGGTGATCCATTTTCCCCATCCAATCATCAGGATTTTGTGTTATCACAAATTTTTTATTTTAGCCATTTAGATAGATGTGTACTGATACCTCATTGTGATTTTTAATTTGCATTTCTCTAATGGCCAATAATGTTGAGCATCTTTTCATATGTTAATTTCTGTCTGTATATCCTCTTCCGTGAAATAAATGTTATGCCTTTTGCCCAGTTTCTGATTGGATTTTTTGTAACTGTTGACTTTCAAAAGCTCTTTATATACTCTAGATATGAGTACTTTGTCAGGTATGTGGTTTGCAAATATTTTCTCCCAGTCTCTAACCTTGTCTTTTCATCTTCTTTAAGAGGTCTTCTTTTTTGTTTTCAGAGCAAAAGTCCTTAATTTTTTTTTTTTGATCATGGTTATGGTGGCATATCTAAGAACTTTTTATCAAATCCTACATCCCAAAGATTTTCTCCTATATTTTCTTCTAAAAGTTTTCTGTTTTACACTTAAATCTGTGAGTTAGCCCTGGTTGGTGTGACTTATTGGTTGAGTGTAATTCTGCAAACCAAAAGGTCACAGGTTACATTCCTGGGTTGTAGGCCAGGTTCCCGGTCGGGGTGCGTGCGAGAGGCAACCGATCGATGTTTGTCCCTCACATTGATATTTCTCTCCCTCTCTTTCTCCTTTCTTTCCCCTCTCTGTAAAATCAAAAAAACAAATCTTTGGGTTAGGATTAAAAAAATCTGTGAGTTAGTTTTACCCATTTGAATTAGTTTTTGAATAAGGTGTAAGGTTTAGATTGAAGCCCATTTTTTTGGCCTATAAATGTCCAATTGCTCCAACATCATTTGTTGAAAAGCTATCCTTCCTTAAATTGCTTTTGCACTTTTGTTAAAAGTCAGCCAGGTGTAACTGTGTGAGTCTGTTCTGGATTCAGTATTCTGTTTTGTTGTCTGTGTGTCTATTCCTCCACCAATATCACACAATGTCATACAGTCTTTTTTTTTAAGATTTTATTTATTTATTTTTAGAGATAGGGGAAGGGTGGGAGAAAGAGAGGGAGAGAAACATCAATGTGTGGTTGCCTCTCATGCGCGCCTCCACTGGGGACCTGGCCCATACCCCAGGCATGTTCCCTGACTGGGAATCAAACCAGTGACCCCTTGGTTCACAAGCCAGTGTTCAATGCACTGAGCCACACCAGCCAGGGCTGCAATGTCATACAGTCTTGATTACTATAGCTACACACTAAATCTTAAAATTGGGTAGAGTGATTCTTTTTCCACTTTATTCTTATTTTTCAAAATTGTTTTTAGCTATTATAGTTGTTTTTAGCTTTGCATACACATTTTAGAATAATCTTATTGGTATCTACCAAAAATGTTGCTAAGGTTTTTTTTTTTTTGC
>VMDR010028447.1:0-13142 GCA_007922815.1 Macrotus californicus
GCTTTAGGTGATTTTTTTTTCCTCAGGAAACCAATACTTGAAATTTAGGCTTGTTACAAGGTAGCTGTGATGTTCCTATTCCTGCAATGTAAGGTTTAAGACCTTTACTTTTAAAGAAATTTGTGGTCCTATGCTCAACTTACAGAATACTTTAGTAAACTGCTGCTCTACTTTTGTGTCATTGGTTAAGGAAATTGATGAGATTGCTGAGGGCTATAGGTTAGAAACTTTGTGTTCTAGTTTAGATGTTGTTACCCTCTAGCAATGTGCAGTTTAGAAAGTCATGCCTCACTTTTCTCATTTGTAAAACGGTGCCAATTATACTACCAAATATGGCTGATGTAAAAGTCAAACAAGATTATACAGAGTAGTACTTTGTAAGTGGTAAGTAAATGTTAGTTATCAATTTGAATAATTTTGTAAAACAATTCTATATTCTCTTATTTTTTTAAAGATTTTATTTATTTATTTTTAGAGAGAGGGAAAGAGAGGAGAAAGAGAGGGAGGGAAACATTGATTGGTTGCCTCTCACATGCCCCCAACTGGGGACATGGCCTGCAACCCAGGCATGTGCCCTGACTGGGAATCGAACTGGTGACCTTTCAGTTCACAGGCTGGTGTGCAATCCACTGAGCCACACCAGCCAGGAGTCTGCATGCCTTTCAATAATAATTCAGCTATCAACTGAATTATTATAAATGGTATCTAAAGTCCTAAGAATTTTTAATAATATCAATTTAAGAGAATATTTTCAATTAAAAACTTTTTAAAAAAGATTTTATTACTTTATTGTTGTTCAATTACAGTTGTCTGCATTTCCTTCCCCCACCTCTCCCCCCCACCCCAGACAATCCCACCTCCCTCCCTTGCTCCCACCCTCCCCTTGGTTATGTCCATGCGTCCTTCATAGTGGTTCCTGAAAAGCCTTTCCCCCACTGTGCCCTCCCCACTCCCCCTGGCTATTGTTAGATTGTTCTTAATTTCAATAAAAACTAACTTTTAAAATAGACTTGTTATTGCAAATGATTCCCTCAATAATATGTTTCTACATCAAAATTACAACTAAACTACAAAACAACCATCATTCAGAACTGCCTGAAATCTGGATGAATGGAAGTCCTACAAGTAGGAATTTAAGGAATAAGCCATATCAAGACTGGTAGGAGGGACAGAGGCATGGAATGGGCTTGTTCCATACCCACGTATGTTAGATAAAAATTAGGAGGGGTATCTCAGCTGCAGAGGTACGCCCTGAGGAGCGAGGGGTCCCAGCTCCATACCAAGCCACTCTGTCCAGGGTTCCAGTGCCAGGAAGAGAAGTCCCTATAACTTCTGGCTATAAAAACCAGTGGCAATTGAAGTTGAGGGAAATGAAGGGCTTCTAGAGCCCCAAGCTGTTCCCCATAAAGGGTCCGCACACTTACATACTTGGACTCACTCCTTCCAAACTCCAGAGTCAGGGCAGCAGCTTGAAAGGCACCAGAGACATATGAGGAAGAACTGAATTGTCTGGCATCAGGATGAGAAATTTGGGCAGGGGGAAGCTTTCTTTTGCTGTAGAGATCATTGTTCTTTTGATGGTCCCTCCTCTGACGGAGCTGGCAGAGGGGTGCCATATCTGAAACTCCATTAACCTGGCTCACAATATTTCCCTGCCCTGGTAATTTTCCGAGGCCTGGCCCCACCCAACTTGCAGGCCCACTCAAACTCTTTCCAGTGGCTTTTTCATACGAATTGTCTGTCTTAGCACATGCTTCAGATTTTCCTAAAATGTTTTGAACAAGCAGCATCTGGCTTTAGCATTCCCCATACCCCTTGCTAAGTGGCCCTGGATCCAGCACAAGTAGCAGTCAGTTATGGTTCACAGCTTGGCCTGGCCTGGGCATCTCTAAGCCAAGCACCAGTAGCCATCTGCAGATCACTTTGTAGCTGATGCTGGGTGGCTCTGGACAGAACACAGGCAGCAGTTGACCTTTGCCTGCTCCTCCTGGGAGGCCCTGGAGCCAGCGCACCCAATAGCCTACATCAAAGCACCACCCAGCCAACTCCACAAGCAACATGGGCCCCTGCACAGCTAATCCTCCACAAGGTTGGTGGTCACAGCCAGTCCTTGCAGCTAATTGTCCTGGGTAAATCCCTCCCAATGACATGCCAATAGCAACCAAGACTCAGCTATAAGAGCATGGCTATACTCAGCCCACATGGGGGACACATCTTGAGTGCCATGCTTGGGTGATAGGGGAAAGCTGATCCACTGGACCCTATAGGACAACTACTACATTAGGCCACACTGCCAAGACACAGAGTCAAAGCAGCTGTACCTAATACATAGAAGCAAACACAGGGAGGATGCCAAAATGACAAGAAAAAGAAACTTCCCAAATGAAGAACGTATCAAAACTCCAGAAAAAGAACTAAATAAAATGAAGACAGACTGTCAACTAGATGCTGGTTCAAAACACTGCTTATAAGGATGCTCAATGAGCTCAGTGAGAACTTCAACAGCATAAAAAAAGGACCAATCATAAGGGAAGCATACACTAACTTAAAAGAAGAATAATTTATAGGAAATCAATAGTAGAGCAGGTGAAGTTAAGAATTAAATCAGTGATTTGGAATATAAGGAAGCAAAAAACACCAAATCAGAAGAGAAAAAAAAAAAAAGAATCCAAAAAAATGAACATAGTGTAAGGAACCTCTGGGACAACTTCAAGTGTACCAACATTTGCATAATGGAGTGTCAGAAGGAGGAGAGTGAGAATAAGAAATTGGAAGCCTATTTTAAAAAATGACAGAAAACTTCCCTAACTTGGTAAAGAAAATAGGCATACGAGTCCAGGGAGTGCAGAGTCTCAAACAAGATGACCCCAAAGGAGCCTACACCAAGACACATCATAATAAAAATGCATAAGGTTAAAAACAAAGAGAGAATCTTAAAAGCAGTAAGAGAAAAGTCGTTAGTTACCTGCAGGGGAGTTCCCATAAGACCGTCAGCTGGTTTCTCCACAGAAACTTCATAGGTCAGAAGGGATTGGTAAGAATATTCAAATAATGAAAAGCAAGGACCTGTAACCAAGATTACTTTATCTCATGAAAGTATCATTTAGAATTGAAGGACAGATAAAAAGCTTCCCAGATAAGAAAAAGCTAAAGGATACCACCAAACCAGTATTATATGAAATGTTAAGGGGTCTTCTTTAAGAATAAAGAGGGGAAAAAAAGATCAAAATTATAAACTAAATAGCAGTAAATACATATCTATCAGTAATTGAATCTAAAAAAAAATAAATGAACAGGCAAAACAGAATCATACATAGAACATTTTTATGGTTGCTACATGGGAGGAGGCTTGAAGGGATTGGTGAAAAAGTAAAGGAATTAAGAAGTACAAATTTGTTATTACAGAATAGTCATGGGAATGTAAAGGACAGTATAGGGAATATAATCAATAATATTCTAATAATTATGTATGGTGTCATATGGGTGACAGATTTATCAGGGTGATCACTTACTAAATTATTTAATGTTTAATCACTGGAGTGTATATCAGAAACTAATATAATTAATGTGTATCAACTGTAATTGAAAAATAAAAAAATAATTTTAAAAAATAATAATGTTTCTCATACCTGGGCTTTAGGGGGCACCAAAAGAACTTTTAAGCCAGTCTTTGGTTCTTGGCTTTCTCTAGAAGCTGACAATCACCAATATTTATAATTTATGTTAAAGTGCTTTGAAAAACATCAAAAACAATTACAAGACATTATAATAAAGATAATATTAATGATAGTGATTATAATTAAGTTCTTCAGTTTTGAAGAGAAAAAGTAAATCTAGTGTATAAGCTACCTACACAGTAGGGAGACATCTGCAGGAAAATGAAGCCATTATGGAATATTATGACAATTACAATAATTTATTTTATTGTTTGCTTCCAACTAAAGTCTATTTGATGAATTGTGTGAGGACTTCCCACCAAGATGGCAGTGTAGGCAGACGTGGCTCACATCCTCCCACAACTACATCAAAATTACAACTAAAATATAAAACAACCATCACTCAGAACTGTCAGAAATTGAGTTGAATGGAAATCTGACAACTATTGAATTAAAGAAACCACATCCATCCAGACTCATAGGAGGGGTGGAGATGTAGAATGGGCTGGTCTCACATCCATGCGTGGTAGATAGACATTCAGGAGGGATATCTTGGGAGTGAGGAGTCCCATCCCAGCACCAGGCCCCACAGACCAGGGTTCCAGTGCCAGGAAGATAAGTCCCCTCAACTTCTGGCTGCAAAATCCAGCAGGGATTGAGTTGGTGGAAAGAACTTCTGGAGATTCAATCAGTTCCTCTTAAAGAAGCCACACACAGACTCACCTTGTCAGACTCGTCCCTCTGAGCTCCAGCACCAAGCTAGCAGCTTGAAAGGCACCAATGGCATCAGGGAGGAACTGAAGTGCGGATAGCAAAATGAGGATAGCATAAGTAGCCTCCGGGACAACTTGAAGAGGTCTAACATTCGTATTACAGGGGTGCCAGAAGGAGGAGAGAAAGAGCAAGAAATTGGAAATCTATTTGAAAAAATAATGAAAGAAAACTTCCCTAATTTGGTGAAAGAAATAGACAATAGAAGTCTAGGAAGCACAAAGTCTCCAACAAGATGGATGCAAAGAGGCCCCCTCTAAGACACACCATAATTAAAATGACAGGGTTAAAGATAAAGAGAGAATCTTAAAAGCATCATGATAAAAGAAGTTAGTTCCCTACGGGCAGTTCCCATAAGACTGTCAGCTGACTTCTCAGAAGAAATTTTGCAGGCTAGAAGGAATTGGCAAGATATTCAAAATCATGAAAAGCAAGACCTACAGCCAAGATTGCTCTACCCAGCAAAGATATCTTTTAGAAGCTAAGGGCAGATAAAGAGCTTCCTAAATAAGAAAAAATTAAAGGAGTTCATCAACACCAAACTATTATTATATGAAAAGTCAAAGGGACTTATTTCAGAAAAAGATCAAAACTGCGAACAGTAAAATAGCAAAAATACATATTTATGAACAACTGAATCTAAAAATCAAACTAAGCAAACAAGAAGGACAGAGACAGAATCATGGATATATGGAGAGCATTTTGATGGATACCCAATGGAAGGGGGTATAGGTGAATGGGTGGAGGTGAGGGGATTAAGTACAAATAGGTATTCTGTGACTACCTAGTCACAGAATAGCCATGGGGATGTAAAGTACAGTATAGGAAATGGAGTAGCCAAAGAACTTACAGGCATGACCCATGAACATGACCAATGGTGGGGGGATTACCTGAGGGAGTGGGGGACACTGGGTGGAGGGGGAAAAGGCGGAAAAAATCAGGACAACTGTAATAGCATAATCAATAAAATATAATTAAAAAAATAAAAACAATTGTGTGCATGGAAGATAAGTCTATTTGGCTAAGATTTCATTGAATTAGATTTGTAAATAACTGGAATATTAAACTAATAATACTAAGAGCAGAGGAATATATTAAGGTAAACAACAGCTCAGCTAGATTTTATTGAGAAGAGAATTAATAATCTCACATTTAAGTGCCTTAACTCTTTCTAATTGTTTTGTATAGAAGGTAATAAATGTTTATTGATATAATTTTATTTGTGTCTCTTTTAGGAGAATATATTTATTAGAGTGACCTAAACAGTTGAATGTAACTCTTAATGTTTTGTTTAGTTTTTCAAAACAAGGTCTTAGATTGTTATATGCCTACAATCACCCAGGATGTTTGTAAGAAATGCTAACACTTGAGCATCCCTCCACTCCCACTACTTGAAACCTGTGAAGAAGGGATGGTAAACATGCATACCAGGTGGCTTTTTTTTAAAGACTATATTTATTTATTTTTAGAGAGAGGGGAAGGGAGGGAGAAAGGAAAGGAGAAACACATTAATGTGTGGTTACCTCTCATATGCCCCCTACTGGGGACCTAGCCCACAACCCATGTATGTGCCCTGACTGGGAATTGAACCTGTGACCCTTTGGTTTGCAGGCCAGCACTCAGTCCACTGAGCCACACCAGCAAGGGCCCAGGTGGTTTTTATGCACAGGAATGTTTGAGAACCGTTACATAAATTATAGTCAGCCTAACTAAAATCAAAGCAATATGACAATTTAAGTGTTACCACCTGCCCTAGAATAATTTTGTCAATTTTGATAGAAATCAAGATGAAAGATATATATATAATTAGAAGAGAGACAAAAGTCAAAAGAAAAGCCTAAGAGATTAATATATAAATATACTCACCTCTTTCAGGTGTTTTATGGAAAAAAGGTGAACTCCAGGACTGCCAGTAGCTTTTACCTGCTTCTCGACATCTCACTTGAAATACATATTTAGTGTTTGGCTCCAGATAGAACGTTGATTGTTGTACATATGTGAAATTGGTGTCAAATTCCTTAACCTGAAATGGATGAATAATAATAATGAAATAATAAAATGTATCTTTAAAACAATCATTCCACTTAGCAAAAATGCATGGAGCACATAATATGTTTCAGGCACTTTTCTAGATCCTGGGAAAACAAAGAGATAGGTTATTTTATATGAAACATGGCCATAAGTAATTAAATACATGTTATTTAACATTTAAAATGAAGTACACATTGTGTTTGACAACTCTCAAGATTTTATTTTTATTGTTTTAAAGATTTTATTTATTTTCAGAGAGAAGACAAGGAAAGGAGGAGAGGGAGAGAAACATCGCTGTGTGTGTGGTGGCCTCTCACACACCTCCAACTGGGGACCTGGTCCCCCTACCCAGGCAAGTGCCCTGACTGGGAATGGAACTGGTAACCTTTTGGTTCACAGGCTGGTGCTCAAACCACTCAGCCACATCAACCAGGGCTCAAGATTTTAAATTTCAAGAAAGTCAAAATATAATATATATTTAGTTTTGAAATAGCTGATTATAATGAGTTAGAAGAAACAGGAGACCTAATAGCATTTTTTTTTTTATTTCAGTCTCCCATCTCCACTCTCTCTCTCTCTCTCAGTTCTCTCTGCAGTGGAATATACAGATCAATAATTGTTCATGAATGGTGAAATAATTTCACTTGCTAATGATGACTTTTAGAAAACAAATTACTCATAAGCTAAGCTGTTAAATTGATCCTTATTGCAGATTTATGCAAATTCTACAAGACCTATTATGTATATGTATGTGTGAGAGAGAAAATAAAATAAAACATTTAAGAAAGTTGAACTGTAAAAATCCAATGGAAGAGAAGTAAGAAAATAGCTGAGGTATAAACTTACAAATCATTTTCTGGGGCATAGCAACCTGCTCAATAAAACACAGTGAAAAATGACCCCATGCTGCTTCAGATGGGAGAGAGAAACGGAGCATTTACACAGCACCTCCAGTATGTTGTGATAAGTGGATTTACTGAAAAAAGTGAAGCATGATTGAAAGGTCCCCATAAAATACATCTAGAAATGCATTTATGCAGCAGCTGGCAGAAAACAGTTACTAGACACTCAGGGAAGAGAAAGTTAAAACTATCAAGATTTTTTTTAAAGCAAGCTATCAGCCACATTTAGGGATTCTTCTGTTAAAAACCAATCTTAAAAAAAGAACAGTTTTAACATAAATCTTTAAAACTTGCAATACATTGAAAATATCTGTATTGATGATGTCATGCTCCCTGAAAGATATCATTCAGAGTTTCCATAAGCCACATCTCTACCCATGGCCCTTGGGCTTTTCTGCTATGTAAATATGACTGGCCACCCCTGGAATCCAGGAGAGATTTTACTTGTGCCAAAAGTTTGACTTTCAAATGCTTCATATTAGCTACTCTTAGAAGAAAGTTATTATTCTCTACTATGTCTCTTACCATTTATAGATAAGTCCTCTCAAAGAAGTACCCTGAAGTACACCCAGAATTCTAACTTAGAAAGAAGAATTTTTCAGAACTGTTAACAGTAGTTTCTACCATGAGGCAAGCCAGGTGACTGCTTAGGGCCTGGCAACCACAAGATGACAGCCCTAGACGATATTTTCAGAGGCTGAAATGAACATCGAGGGCTAGACCTAACTGAGTGCCTGTGATGAGGGTATGATCTCAAGTGCAAGAAATAGGACTTTATTTTTTAGAGCAATTAATTTCTAGTTAGGCCCTTAGTTCTGAAGGTGAGGATGTGGAAACTTAATGTCCATCAGTGTGAGGTCCCTCTTTTCTTATGATTACATCTAGATTTCTGGGAGCATCCTTAAGGGGAAGGAAGAAGAATCTCGAACCTATTCAGAGTTCTACAATCCTGACTTCCCTCTCCCAAGCTGGGACACGGCCCAGGGTGAACGGGCCCTTCTCAGTCATTTGCCAGTGTCTTACCTCTTGGTTCCTCCCTCTTACCCTTGCCCCGGGCCAGTTTGCGCTCTTTAGGCTCAGGTAATCTTTATCTAGTGTTTGGTGGAGGAGAGGTAGGGGCACGATTATTGGAAAACTTAGTCATGACTACTCACAGTTCTTCCAAGTCTTCTGTCCTTTTACCAGCATTTACACTTTTGAAATGCCAAGGCCAAAAATGTGACCCTCTGCTATCTGGACACTGTTTTATTTGCTATTCAGGAAGAGAACAAATGCTTGGTTTTGTGTAGCACATGAGCTAAGAATGGTTTTTACAGTTTTTAAATTGTTGGAAGAAAAATCAAAAGAAGACTATTTTGTGATACATAAAAATTATACAAAAGTCAAATTTTAGTATCCAAAAACAAAATTTTACTGGAATGCAGCAACGTCTACTCACTCACTGTCTGTGGCTGTTTTCATGCTGTACAACAAAGTTCAGGAGCTGAGACAGAGGTCTTACAGCCTGCAAAGCCTGAACTATTTACTGTTTGGTCCCTGAATAAAAAGTCTGCCAGTGTCCTGGTCTTGTATAATTAGAGAAATGAGTCACCATTAATGCACTTACTCAAACTTACAGGGAAGATATCCCTAGATTACTGTCTATCCTGTTTGGCACTCTTAAAGGCAAATAATAATAATACTAATAGCTAATGTTCTCAAAATTATGTGAACTAGACATTATAAGAATCAATGCAAGTACAAAAATGATTATGGAACAGCCCTGCCCTCCAGGGGCTCACAGTTAAAGGATGGGAAAATATATTTGTAAACAGGTAAGTATATACAACATGGTGAATGTTCCTGAGACGGTTCACAGCAGTGGGCAAGGATTTCCGCTGAGGATTGTGAGCTCAATTTTTGACACATGTTTGATATGCCAGGGAGACAGTCCATGAAGTTAATCAAGTAGGTAAATATTTTCCCGAGGGTATCAGCCTGTTGGAATTGCCTGAAGGGCTTGCTGATACCTCACAGTCTACATGCAGCTTAGCTTAAAGTGGCTGAAAAGCATTCTCAATGCATTGATTTTGATTTTCAGGTAGCCTTCCTTTGCCCTACTAAGCTGGCTGCATGGCTCCCCTGGAGGTTAAGATGAAGAGTAACAGTAGCTGCCAGCGTTTACTGGACATTAACTCTATTCTGGGCTCTGGGCTATCTTCATCCAGCACTTGATTGTCTCCAAAACCCTATGAGGTAGGTGCTTATCTGATTCCTATTTTCGCTGTGGGAATAATGAGGCACAGAGCAGATAAGGAACTTGCCCAAGCTTGCACAACTAGAGAGGCAGAGCCAGGTTTGAACTCTAGAGCCTGTGTGCTTAGCCACAGGGCTTTCCTGGTAGCCACCTGCCACTTGAAATAAAGAACCTCCGTCCAGCAATATCTGCTGGAGGCAGAGCCAAGGTTGAAGAGCAAATCTGTAGTCCTTTGTGTCCTCTCACTGCTCTGGACTCTGACTTCCTGTCTCCCTATATGGGGGCAAAGACAACAGTTTATGCATGACCCAGACAAAATTGATGGGGTAGTAAATGTAAAGCACAAAACTTCCTTTTGGTTATTACTGACTGGATTTCGGTCGTAATAATTCACCTTTTCCTGCGTGAGTAGTTACATTTGGAAGAATCATAGTAGAAGGGACAGGATATGGGTTTTGGATTGAAACCTGTTTTTTGATTTTCCCAATATTTGGGGGGTATCCAAGGTGATGTAAGTTTTGTGAGAGGCACTTAGTTCCTGACAGTGTAAAGTTTGGAGAACTTGGCTTAAACCCCTTTGAGCCCATTCTGTAATGGAGCTGATAGTGTCCATCACAAAAGATCGTCATGATGGTTAAATGGGATAACAAATCCCCTCTCAGCTCCTTCATTTGCCTGCTCCTGATTGAAGAGAAGGTTTTGAAGAGTGAGCTCGAATTTACCGATTATTACCCAGTCTCACAATGAATGGCACGTGTAGCTCCACCAGGGGGAGCAGAGAACAAGAGTTTCCGCCAGAAAACAGCTGGTTTCTGAAAACCTGTTCAGAGATACTGATAGTACAATTCCTTTATATTTCCTAAACATTCTTACAGCAGCCTATTGCCTACTCCTACTATGCCAAATAAGGAATTTCATATTCTCAGCATCGTCTTATGGCTGTGACACTATACAAAGGTCCCAGGTGTCCTATGTGAGCAAAACTCTTTCATTCAAAATCCAAGACTCAAGAATTTCATTTAGGCCATTTTCGAATTTACCTAAGTTCTACAGAGGCAAAAGACTGGCTGTGGATTTTCATTCAGTGTTTACCTCACTTGTCTTAGGTCGAAGCCTGAGGTTGCTGTGCACAACCCAGATGCCGTAATTATTTAGTCAAGGAGTCCAGCAGGATCGCCACTTGGTTATTGACCAAATATGGTGCAGCACAGGGACTTGCACCTAAATGTAACCTAAACAGCTCTGAAGTTCACATTTCTGGTTTAAATGAACAAAGGTAAATAAACAACTTGAGATCAGGAATTTATTTTTAAAGGGCAATCTTTAAAGGATGTCAGGAAGTCAGTATAGTTTGACCCTCATCTTCTTCATGCTCTTTAAATGCATTGTTCTGCAGCAAAACTGATGCTCAGAATGATCAGGCTGAAGCAGAAGGCTTTGCAGTCACACTGATCACCAGAGATTAGCGTTAAGCACGTATCATTTTCATCCCTGAAAACTGGTCAATTTATACATGACACATAACTTTTTTTGAAGGAGGGGATTATTTTATTTTATTTGGATGAGTGTGTTCAGTCCACCATCTTCACCCAGAACTTTCTAACTCTCTCTCTCCCTCCCTCCTTCCTTCCTTCCTTTACTCCCTCCCCTTTCCTTCCTTCCCTCCTCTCTCTTTCTGTCTCTCTCTCTTTTGTTCTTTCTTCTTTCCCATCCCCACCTTCTTCTTCTTTGCCAATCATCGGCTTGTTCTCTATCTCTATGGGTCTTTTTCTGTTTTGTTTTCTTTCTTTATTTGTTTTGGTTTTTTTAAAGTCCACATGTATGCGAAATCATATTATTTGTTGTTCTCTGTCAGACTTATTTCACTTAGCATGACACCCTCTAGGTCAATCCATGTAGTCACAAATAGCAAGATTTCATACTTTTTAATTGCTGAGTAATATTCCATCGTATATATGCCACATCTTTATCCATGTATTCATCATACATGATAAATAATTCTCAATTAGGCAAAGCCAGACAACTCCATTTCTTAATTACTTTCTTAATTACTTTGACTAAATGGTAGTTTATTGTAATTAAAAAAATAAAAATGCATTCCTTTTCAAATATCCCAAATTTGAACTTTTTTCTCAGACTAGTGTTACTCTGTAGTTTAAATTACTGAGTTTTAATTAATGTTCACAGGTGCTGTCATGTGATGTGACTTTATTAATGAACCTTATACCTGTGCCACTCCAAAGACACTTGGTAACTTGCCATTGGTATTTAAGGATGATTATTTTGTCTAGATATTCACATTTTAACCTTATGCATATTTAAGCCTGAGGCCTGTACTAGTTACAAATCTTACATTTTGAATTGCATGTTTTTTCATTTAAAAAGAGACATCTATAAATCTGAAGTTCTTTTTGAACAGTTTTTGTTTTTCTAGATGCCTGTTAAATTTCAGCATAGAATTGTTAAATTTTATGTCCATGATCACTGATATAAATGTTACCCTAGGACACTGAAGTACAAGGAACAAAGTAGATGGAAATCTCTTAGCTGGACATTTGTCTGTTAAGAAATTTACAAAAGGCAAGAGGACCCTTTCTGCTCAGAAAACATCTTTATGGAAGCATAGTGTAATGATTATTAAAACCAGAGTGGTTTGAATATCCCACAAACAATCAGATAAAAACATGTAAATCATCAGTAGATCATTGTAAGTCCACCGTGGTCACTGACTGTTGGTTGACTACTTCTTCATTCACTTACATGTTAAAGAATAGTGAAAGTTAGCTTACATTCCAAGTTTGGTTTGTTGTAGCCTTGTATCTCATTTCACAGGAAACCTTTTCAATCGTTGATTGGCTATGCCAATGAATTACGGTCTTGGGCACTGTAGCATTTATATTCTCCGCCCCAGAAATGATGGCTGCAGAAGGTATCACTAGAAACAAACAAAAACAAAACCCCAGCAATTTAAAACTTGCCTAGGGAGAAATGTGTAACTTTTCATCAATCTACAGACATGTTAAAATCAAAGTACTAAAAAAATAATTTTGTAATCTAATTAATGATTAATGATTCTTTTTTTCTGGTTTTCTATTCTGTGATGTAGGAGAAAATTTTGGGTGTTGAGTAAAATTTGATTCAGCCCAGTCTTCATTTCTTTTCAAAGGAACTCTAACAATCTTGTCTTTCCCCCCACTTCCCACCCCCTTATAATCCTAACTAATGAAATTCCAGAGCCTGGCCTTATTAACAGAGTGTAAAATAGAAATAAAGGAGGTAGCTCTTCTTTCCTGTATCTGTTTAGGGAGAGATGATATTTTGCATCCTAAATTTAGTTCAGAGATTGATTTGATAAATTGTTAAATTTAAACCTTTTACAATAATATATTTTTATTCTACCGTGTTACACGGAAATTTGTATGAATCTTTACATTTATTGCTAACTTGCTTTATTCTTCATTAAAATAAATCTGTACTTGAAAGTAGATTTGAACAAAGCAAGTCTCACAATATTCTTTAAGACTTTACCAATTGTTGCTCTGTTCT
>VMDR010028448.1:0-13139 GCA_007922815.1 Macrotus californicus
TTGTAGTAAATGGATTTTATATCACTAGGTGACTTGGCTTCATTACTGGAAATCTGCATTTTTATCCCAAGCAGAGTCTTGTTGGGGACAGGAGAAGAGATGGTCTCTGTTTTTAATGTGTTTTTCAAATGAAAGCAGTCATTAAATACCGCTTTTTTGTATTGTCTGTCTGAGAATTACAGAAGAGCTTTTGGTTGGTCTGTTATTCTGTATTGGCTTTAATACTTGTATACCTGGGGTTCCTAAATTTCACCTGAGCTGTGTCACTCTGATTTTTCCAAACCATTGAGGACCAAGTTGCTACAGAAGAGAATTCCTATAAAACATTCTACTAGGTTATTTTTATTTGTTGATCTTATGATACTGAAAATAGGGGAAAATTTGGCCCATCTGTTTCATGATTTCTTGTTTACAGGGTTGGTGGCTGTGCAGGAAAGAGTTAATGTAGCAGGCCAGAGGCCATCTTCAGGAGGGCGTGCTTGTAAGGCTGGTCCTTGGCTAGCATTTGGGAATTTAGTACCTCACTCATCTGAGACGAAAGGGTGGTCCACTCTGCCTAGGCTGCACAATATGATTATGCTGAATACTGACTTACTCTGGGAATCTGTAGCAGTGGTATGTGCTAGGCAGAGGGTGCCTGTGTCACCATACCCCAGTAACAAACTTGGGTACTGAATCTCGAGTGGGCTCCCTGGGCAGAAACATTGCACATGTTATTGCACTTTTAATTTCTAGATAAAGAAGCATGCTCACCCTCAGTGGCGGGAGAGGGCATAAGGAAGCCTGACATTGATTTCTCTGCCTGTGTCTTTTTCTGTTATGGTCCAGCTGTGCATCCTTTTCATGTGGTCGTAATAAATCATGGCAAAGAACCTATAAGCTGAGTTCCATGAATCCGTCTCGTGAATCTCCAGATATTGAGAGGGGGATCTTTGGAATGCATGAAAGAGTAGATATTAGATTAATCATGCACCTTTTCCCTCATCCCTCCAAGCTACCCAGCCCCCTTCCTGCCCCCCCTCCCCCAAAAAACACACACCAGATCGAGGATTAGAGTAGTTCTCAAACACAGATGCCATTTTCTAAGAAAGGACTAAGTGTCTGACCATTCTGAACTGCTGTGCCTCCACTGAGGTTTCACTTTCCGTGAAGCCAACTCATTTTACTTTTGAATAATTTCAAGATTTCACGTTTTTAGGTGCCGTTTGAAAGCAATCAGCTTTTTGAGGGCTGGACCAAACAGAATTGACAGATCCTTAGATGAGTAAAATAATAGTGTGTTGAGTTTCTATTTGAAGTCCCAAGTGAAATTAAATAGTCCGTTTCAGGTTTTTTCGGGTGTTTTTGCCCAAATCAGTAATTCACAAGGATTTGAAGAAGGTGTGGGCTCTTCCCCAGGGCTCCAGCCCCGTTTGTCTCCTCTGCGAGCCTATGGGCTCCTATACATGCTACTTCCTCTGTGTGGGATTCTCTGCCACCCACTCCCTACCTTGATCATTTACCCAAACTTTAGCCTTTGGCTGAAAGCTGCTTCCTAAGACAACTCTTCTCCCAGATGTAGATAGGTCTCATTATATGCTCTGGTTGCATTCTACACTTTGTTTTCAGAGCATCTATCAATTAAATCCTTACTTGTTTGATGTCTGTGTCTCCCATTAGAGTATAAATTCAATGAGAAAACCATGTTGTCTTGTTAACTCTTGCATCCCTAGAAACTAGCACAGGGTCAGGCAAATGGTGAACCCTCAGAAACAAGATCCGTGTTGAATGAAGGAACGTAGAGACTGTCTTTCACAGTGGTAAACCTTTCTGGTCTCATTGTGTTTCAGGTTGGACAGACTCATAAGAAAACCTTGAGATAAGGTTGGAGTACAGGTAGTTGCTTTGGAAGGTGATTCCAGGGAGCATTGGTAGGGGAGGGGAAAAGTGAGGCTGGGAAGGGAAGGAAGCCAACCCAGGGTAAGTACCGGGGCACCGCTCTGGAACTGGGACTCAATCCTACTCGAGGCCTTGGAGGCTATATAGAACATGCCTCAGAGATGTTTTAACTCAGTGGTGAGGAATTAGGTGTTTTTTCACTAGCTCCCTTCTATCTTGTTTGAAGGTACTCCCTGGATCGTTAACTCCTCGATACCTCCTGCCTGTTCCACTTGACAGCTAGTGGGCTTCTGTGGCTAATGAAACTCCATAGGTAAAGAGTAGAGAATGTTTGTAATGGCAAGACCTCAGCCTCTGCCGGAGGGTATGAGTGGGTCACCATCAGCATCTGCTGTAGTCAAAAACCCAACTGGATGAAATTGAAGCAAGGAGAATCTATAACTGTGCCATATGTTGAAAATGAAAGGAAAAGGGTTCACAGGCACATGTGCGGTTATGATTGTTCAAGCATATGTTAGGAGTGTGCAGGGGCAGTGAGTTGCAGGGGCCTCTGGCACACTGCAGATAAATAGGGGGCAACAGCAAAGCTTGCATTGGGCATAGAGTTGGAAGCTCTGAGAACAGGCTCCTCCTAGGGCCCTGAACGAGTGCCTGGTACCACCTCACTGCTGTCACATGGGCCCATCTCTGTCAAGAGGGATGTTGTGACAGCATTTGTCTTTGAGTGTGTATGTGTGTGTGTGTGTTTTTATGTAATTGCCTAAACATTTTTAGGAAACAATTCTGCTAAGTGGTGGTAACAGGTAGAATCCGAGAGCTGATCTGACTTAAACAAGGAACTGAAATATCCCAGGACGGGAAGAAAACTGTGGGGTGTTGATTGTTTTCAGAATCTCAGCACAAATATCAGGTGGACTTCATCTTACCTCCAGAACTTCCCCTCAGTGGGTGGTTTTGTTTCTACAGCAAAGTTTTTATAAAGACAACAGGAACCTACATACCACTTGTGAAAATGTGGCATTCTCTAAGCCATTTCTGGGGAAAAGGGGGAGAAGGAACCACATATAAAAAATGGGGGGAGGGGCGGAAAAAGTTGGTTAGAGTGAGCAAAGCAGTTATATGTTCTGTGAACTTTAACAATGAGCCCACTTAAGCCCATTATGGTTGAGGAGCAAGATGAACAAAAGTCAAAACACTGGGTGATTGATAGGACTAAGGACTAGGAACCCTCCATTATGGATTTTAGGCTTGTCACGTTGCCAGTTTGGGAAGTTCTCAGAGCCTCTGCTGGACACTGGAGTAGGATGATAAGCTTGAATTCCAAACCAGGCAAGCTCCCAGTCTTGGATCTTTGGGCCACAACATGGCTCTTCCAGTTGGCTTTCTCAATATACACCAGGGAAAGAAAATACGCAGCTGCTGAGCAAGGATGCACATGCCAGATACAATTATTAGGTGTTCCACACGGTGGTATCTCATAATGCATCTAGCAGCCCTGTGAGATAGATGCTGCAACCCGCTTTACAGACGAGGAACCTGAAACACCAAGAAATTAGGCCATAGTCCCAAGGTCAGCCAACGTGTAAGTGGCAGATTTCCAAAGTTTGTGCCTTTGCCGACTCCATGAGGCACAGGTTACCTCTCCATTCTCCCATGACCTTAGGAAATTAGTTAAAGTGTTAGTACCCTCCTTTTCCACATTGGGGAACATGGAAGGCCACACACTTAACACTACATGGCAGGGTCTCCTTCCAGAGCAGAATAGCCCTTCCTGTTAGCGTGCTGACACCTCTGCAATGGGCCAAGACGGCGAGCAAGAGAGCAAGGCGTTTCAGGGTACACAGACTTTTCACTTGACTTTAACATTGTTTAGAATATTTTCTGCAGAGCCCGAAAGAGAGATGGGGAGTCAGAAAACCAGAGCATGCAGTGATCTGGGTCTGGTGGTCGGAGAGAGAGACAAAGGGAAATGATTCACACTTTACCTTCTGACTTCCAGGTAGTTTAGGTTGGCCCAGATTACAGATCTTTGGTTTCTAGGCCTGGGGGCAGGGAGCAGGATATGAGACACTCATTTTTTTTTTTTTAACATCTTGCTGAGTTTTTTCTACCTTGTTGAGTCACAAGTTGTCACTTTGGCTGCTGAGCTGACTTGCTCATCAGTATCTCTTTGGGGTGTTATTCTGTGAAGAGAACTGTGATTTCAGTGAATCCTTCCCTCCCTTGCATTAGTTCTTGGCTGAAGCCACAAACTAATTTGATTCTGAAATCATTGCCATATAGAAAAGCTGATCTTTGAATCTCTGGGGCTTCCACCAACCAAAGATGTGCTGATTCTGGTTTTTACAAGTCAAGCTAATTTCCAAACAATGTAGCAACCAGTGAGGGTAATAACAAGAGGGAGGAAAATTGAATTTGAAAGCCAATTCTGAGATATACATAGAAATACATTTGGAATTCGAAAGGGAGGGAGAGCCAGGCTGGTATAGAGTCCACTAGTCATGAGGAATTTTTGAAAATACTAATGCTTGGGTCTCAGAGGTTCTGGTTTAATTGGTATGATATGGGGTACAGGTTTGGCACTGAGATTTTAAGAGCTCCCCAGAGTTTGAGAAACACTGGACCAGAAAATAAGATGTTCTCCAAGGATTGTGTTATCAAGGTAATTTTTAGAGGAGAAACAATAAATTTTGCTCAAACACACAACGAAGGCAGCTTTAAGGTCCTATTGTGACAAACTGCTGTCCACTGTCATAGCTGTGCACACGTCACGGTGAGACCTTTCATATTTGTCACAAACGTGGGGCTCTAGCCAGAGCTGGTACTTCCAGCAGGGCACTGATTACGAAAGGCTGATTTTCTAAAGTCTATTTCTATTGTTGCCAGTATTACCGATGTCCCCGTTTTCCTCTCTCTTGCCCACCTCCACCCAGCCCCTGGGCCCCTTCCCTCTGGTCATCACCACACTGCCATCTGTGTCTGTGGGTCATGCACACATGTTCTTTGGCTGATCCCTCCACCTGCTTTCATCCAGTCCCTCCTGCCCGCTCCCCTCTGACAGCTGTCACTCTGTTCTGTGCATCTGTCCATGCCTCTGTTTCTGTTTGTTCATCAGTCTATTTTGTTCATTGGATTCCACATATAAAGGAGATCATATGGCATTTGTCTTTCTCTGACTGGCTTATTTCACTTAGCAGAATAGCCTGAGGTCCATCCATGCTTTGCAAAAGATAAGAGTTCCTTCCTTTTCATGGCTGCATAGTATCCCATTGTGTAAATGTACCACAGCTTTTTAAACCACCCTTCTACTGATGGGCACTTGGGCTGTTTCCAGACCTTGGCTATTGTAAATAATACTGCTGTGCATGTAGGGGTGCATACAGTCCTTCATATTGGTGTTTGGGATTCTTAGGATGTGTTCCCAGAAGTGGGATCTCTGGGTCAAAAGGCAGTTACATTTTGGATTTTCTGAGGAAGCTCCATACTGTTTTCCACAGAGGCTGCACCAGTCTGCATTCCCACCAACAGTGCACTAGGGTTCCCTTTCTCCACATCCTCGTCATCACTTGTTGTTTGTTGATTTCTTGATGATGGCCATTCTGACAGGTGTGAGGTGATATCTCATTGTAGTTTTAACTTGTATCATTCTGATTAGTGATGTTGAGCATTTTTTCATATGTCTATTGGCCCCTTTGGAAATGTATGTCCCCTTTGGAAAAGCGTCGATTCAGGTCTTTTGCCCATTTTTAATTGGATTGTTTGTCTTCCTGGTGTTGAGTCGTATGATGTTTTTATGCTTTATCCTTTCTCACTGGTAGTTCCTGGAGCACTGCTATGGTTGTGATAGTTTCCTTAAAAATGAAACTTAAAAATGGAATCCATCCAGGCCCCTTTTATCTCACAGACTGCTGTGTAATGCAGTGCACAGAGGGGGTAAAATGCTGGGCATTTCTGCATGTCAGGCTATGCTCGCAGATGACTGACAGGCAAACCAGAGAGACAGGCTGAGCATAAAATTTGAGCTGGTGATGGAATCTGGGCCCGACCCATGACTGACCGGTTGCCAGTGACATGGGTAGGAGCTCTGCTAAGTCCTTCCTCTGTAGCTAGAGCTCCGTGTTTGTCAGGCATCCTAGGAAACATGTCTGGCTGCTTCGTGCACCGATGCACGTGCACTCAGAGGGTCCTGCTTGTTAAATCTTGTCTGGATAGCTAAGTGATTTATCTTGAGCACTGCCCGCCATGAAATTGAGTTCTTATCTGTCTTGCCATGCCTGTCCCCTGTGGATGTCTGGTCTGGCCGAGTGGGTGAGGGACTCCATCTACCTACATTGTCATTTTGAATTTATGACTTTTCTCCAGTGCTTGAAGGGATGTAGATGTTGCCTGAAGTGATCTCATATTCAGTTGTTGGCCCACTTGAATAATTCTGAAAGCTGGACTTCCTCTGGCTCAGGAAGGCACACCTCACTACAGGAGCCCTGCACCGGCCTTTTGGGGACTGCACTCATTTAAATCAAAGGTTGGAAAAGACGTCCAGGTGTAGATAGATGGGGAGTGGAGCACCTTGTAACTCTTTCCACGTTCTGCGACTGACCGACACCTGGAATGGCATGTTTGACCCATGTCCAATGGGGACAATCATGATTTTCACCTTAGGGGTCTTCTTCTGGCCTCCGGCCACTTGAAAGCCACTTTACCTGCTCTTTGGTAAAGTGGTGGGGCTTTACCACAAGCTCTCCACCATCTCATCTTTTCCTCCACTCCTTTTTCTAGAACAGAGATCTGAAGCCCGTATTATCACGTGGCCAGACAGATGACACAGGAGTGACACAGATGAGTGGGAGACATACTAGGAGCGCTGAGATCTGTGGCAAACTGTCCCATCTACAGGGAACACCTGCTACTTCTCTCCAGCTAGTTGTTACCAAGAAGGAACTTGAGACTAAAGAGTTTTAAGAGCCCTGGCCAGTGTGGCTCAGCTGGAGCGTCGTCCCATAACCAACAGGTTGTGGGTTCGATTCCTGGTCAGAGCACATAGCTGGGTTGCCGGTCTTGGTGTGTATGATCTCCCGGTTCAGGCACGTATGAGACAACCAGTTGATGCTTCTCTCTTGCACCAGTGTTTCTCTCTCTTCTTTCCTCTCTAAAAAGCAATGAAAAAATGTCCTCGGGTGAGGCTAGAAAAAAAGAGTTTCAAGAGAAACTGTAAATACAAAATACTATATAAAAATGTCCTGATTTTATATGTTGGCAACAAACTCAAACTCTGTTTGAGATGATGAAAACTTCTGTGGGCCAGAGAGGGTCCGGACTGCCACTTCTGATCTCTCTCAGAAGCAACCTTTTTCTAGGCCTTTGGGTTTTGCAGCCCCAGCCCCACCTTTCCTTCTCCCTGCCCCTCAGTGCACACGTTAGTGTGCAGGAGGGGCCTGGCCCTGACATCAGGGCTCACTGGTATCAGCCCTGAGATAACAGATGACCTGGGTCTGGAGTCCCAGGGAGGTTTTTGCCTTTCATCCCTAGGTGTCTCATTCCATAGGAAATAACACTCAGAGTCACCTTTCTCTTTCAATGTCCTTTAGAGACTTTGAAACCCAGAAGAGGAATTTAAGACATGGCCAAATAACAGAAACCAACCTCTTCATTTCCTTGGTCAAGAAACTAAGCCAACTTTTTTTTATTAATACCACTTTAATAAGGTAAAGAATAATATCTGCAGAAAAGTTGAGGGCTATATATATCCTAGAAAAGGGAACATAATACATGTGATTTTTATGATAAGTCAAAATCCTGGTATATCAAATACAGTATCTATGTAATAGTATAATCGATTTCAACTCTTTAGTATTCCATCAAGATAAATATTCAATTCAGGGCTCCTTAAAGAATGAGCCTTTACAAATTTAAAGTAGCTTTAAATAAAATGTATGACAAACACACGATGTTTACAAAAGCTATTGAGGGAACTACCTTTGTTGAAAAGATTTCTTTTCAGTTGTGTAGATCATATAATGTCAGTGGTCAAAGCCAAATTGATAGGTTTTGTTATTGGAAACCATCGAGGTGGCCATTCAGCCACAGCGTCTACACCTCAGCGTCACAGCAGTGGGAGGAATTGGTGACTCTGTTAAATCTTCATTCTCGAGAAAATGAGCCCTAAACTCTGAATGGTATTTGACAGCCTCACAATCAGAAACACGGGTATCAGACTCAAAAGGGATTAACAATAATTAGGTCACTGGAAATTTGGGTAGCACTGAAATGGGCCATCCTGATAGGTCTTCAAATGGTAAACGTGTTCCCAGTGGTCTCCCTGTGTGTGAGACAAGAGATGTCTCCATACGTGCAGTTTTGTGGAGAGGGGTTTGTCCCCTGCCACTCTTGCAGGCAGGCAGGCAGGCAGGGCGCTACACAGTGGCATTAGGAACACTGTGAAGCCGAAGAACCACAGATCCTGGTGGCAGGGACTGTGAACTGAGGGGGTGATGCGTCATGTGGACCCACCAAGGCAGACTTGACCCAGTCACCTGGATCCAAGGAGAGTGAGGCCTGGCCTGAAGGGGCTTGCTTACATGGGAGGGTGTTGGGTCTCTGGTGGACAGGGTTCCTGGGTGCCAATGGGGACTGTCACCTGCCCGTAGCATGCTAAGAATGGACCTCCCAGATCGTGCTGATGTTTCTTGGTTCTCTAGGCTGAAGGGTTCATTTCCCCAAATTGGCACTGGATGTAAATCCAGAATCATGAGACATCATGGGAGAGAGTGCAGGCTTTAGAATCCATCATACCTGGGGCTGAATCCTGGCATCACATGTGACAAGTGACTTCCCTTTTCTAAGTCTTTATTTCTTCACCTGAGAGCTACGTGTCATAATTTGTATTTACTCCTAAGTCAATTTAAGGGCAGCCTTTACAGTACTATTGAGGACTGCATTGTTACAATTTAATAATCAGTGGAACCAGGACAAAGCCTTCTTTCCATGCACTCAAAAAGATACCCCGAATTGTGCATGAGCCACAGCTGCCTCGCCCCTTCCCAGCCCCGAGGTAGGAAGGAGAGTGACATAGCATCTGATAGTTAAGTGGACCTGACGGGTGTATCTGTATTGTTACAGTTACAGCTGGAACTACAGAGACACACACACATATGCCATCAAATCCTACCTTCCTTTTTAATAAACTTCTAAAATTAAAGGACAAACCGAAAAGTACACATATCATAACAGTACAGTGAGTTCCCACAAAGTCCATACAGTACCCAGCTCAATAAATCCATTATTATCAAGATTCAGCAAAGCACCTCCCATGTTCCTCCTGTCCCCTCCTCACCCCTGCCACCCAAGGAGAACTCGTACCTGACTTACAACCCCGTGGGTAAGTTTTCGATGTTTTGAACTTGAAGTGGAATTGCGTTTGTATTGTTTTGTGTCTGAATTCTTCCACTCGAGGGTTGTACCTGCGAGACCCAACCACACGAATGCGTGTGCTAGCACTAAGGTAACCAGACGTAACTGGGCCATCCTAGCTTATGTTATTGTCTCGTAATTACCAGTAGCACCTTTCCATGCTTGAAAGTGTCCTCATTTGGATAATTAATTGAATGACCAATGCTACCTACCTACCACCTTCTTCCCACTCACCCTATAGGCTGCCCTTTGTAATTTCTTTTCCTGTAATGCCTGCCTGCAATGGTGCAGGCAGCTGATGGGACCTGCTGCTCGTTGTAGTCATGGGCTAGGGGCAAGCCCGCGAAGCCCGATTTCCTGCTCAACAGCTGTGGGAGTGGCAGAGGGCTGAGCTCTAGCACTGACTTGAACTGCCTTCATAGAGGCTGTCTTCCTTCGTGGGGAGCTGTGCAGAACCAGGTAAGGGAAAGGGGTGATTTTGTGAGGTAGTGGAGTAAGGACGCTTGAATTTTCAGTCTTGAAACTTTGGCTTCCACTGGGGAGTGGTATTGCTAAAGTTACCATTGTTCTTTCCCTTTCTTCCCCCATTCATAATTCAACACATTAAAGTTATGACTTGAACAGAAACAATACTCTGTGAACCTTTTGTAAATTCTTAGTACCTTTTTTTTTTTTTTTCACTTCTGCTCTCCGAACTACTGTTTGGGTTGATCACACCCACTCAAAAGACAAGGTACCCTGGGCAGGACCGTTTTTAAATAAACAGTGTGCAAGGCCAGCAGCGTTCCTTCACTGCCACCGTGGTCTGATCATCTGCAAGTGCCGCTGGTTCTGTCGGAGGAATTTTCTGTTTCCCAGGACGTGAAGACGATGGCAGGCCTGGGCCGAGTACGAACAGGGCTCTTCCCTGTGCCATGGGACGGGTGTGTCCCTGGAGAATCTGACTTAGCAGTGTCTTCTGCTCAGTTATCATGAGGCCTTAATAATAGTACTGCTTCGTTCAGGCAGCCATCCTGAGGGGTGACAGAGTTCAGACACTGAAGGATGCCTCCCTTCAGATGATGGCAGCACTAATTTACATGTACAGAGCACTTTAAAAAATTATTTATTCAAACTAAAAAATAGACACACACACACACACACACACAACAGTATACCCATTTCTTCCACCCCCACACCTCTGGCAACCACTGATTTGTCCTGTTTTGGGGTTTTTTTTTTTTAAAGATTCTGCCCATAAGAGAGATCTTATGGTATTTGTCTTTCTCAGTTTGACTTATTTCACTTAGCATAATGCCCTCAAGGTTCATTCATCTTGTAACAAATGGCAAAAATTCATTTTTTGTGGTTGAATAACATTCCATTGTGTATGTACATAGATGTCTGTGTATATGATGCCACGTGGGTACTTGAATTATTGGGGGGATCACTATGCAAAATATATAATTATATAACCACTGCACTATACATCTGAAACTAATATAAAGTAATAGTAAATATCAGCTGTAATAAAAAAATAAATCATAATTTCTTTATTCATTTATCCATCAGTGGAGCACTTTTAACTTCTCAAACCTTATTCAAAAAAATTACTATTTTTGCCCTGGCTGATGTAGCTGAGTGGATTGAGTGCAGACCTGCGAACCAAAGGGTCACCGGTTCGATTCACAGTCAGGACACATGCCTGAGTCGTGGGCCAGGTCCCCAGTAGGGGGAGCACGAGAGGCAACCACACATTGATGTTTCTCTCCCTCTCTCCCTCCCTTCCTCGCTCTCTAAAAATAAATAAATAAACTCTTTAAAAAATTATTACTTTTGTCCTTGCAGTAATAGCCTTGGTTAGGATGGGTGTAACTTTCTTGTTGTCTCAGGTATCTGACTTCACAAGTACACTACCTGGGAAACTCCTGCAACAAATCTCCTCAAGATTGTGTTCAGCTCGATCCCGCTCCCCAACTGAGCACTAATAGCCATTAAAATGATTCAGTGGAAATTCTAGAATTTCTGACCTGTAGAATAATTTTTTACATGGTAAAATGTTCACAATATTTTAGGAAACTAGAAGAAATGAGTTACAAAATAGCACGTTTAGTATGATGCCATGTGGGAAAAAAACATTGTCATATTAAAACTAAAAAAATATTTTTCCTTAAGATTAAGACAAATTTTTTCCATAGTTTAACATTTTTGAAATAAGGATACATCTTACAATGTGTGCCCCACCTGATAAGGTTCTTATATGGATGGTAAGTCTTACATTTGATTAGCATATTGGAATTAATTATCATGATCTTCTCTCCTTCTCTCTCAAATCTATATCTAAATAATTTGCATGATATCCACCAAAATATTAAGTGATTACCTCTGGGTGGGAGAATGTGGGAATTTAATTTTCTTTTTATTTCTATCCTTTGCATTTTTCAAATTTTCAAGGTGGATGCACATTAATTTGAACAATAACTCTTTAAAAAGATAATGTCCAAGGCCCAAGGACCCATTACTCAGGGCAGTTCACTCTACCAGAGAAATAAATATGAGGCTCTTCTCATGATTATTATAAAGTCATGGATGGAGAAGAGAAGGGTCCACACATATCTTCTGCAGAAATGGTTAAAGGTATTTAGGGAGGTGTTTGTTTGAGGAAACAGAAATGGAAATCGGTTTAATGTTGCATTTCAAGAACATTTTCTTGGTCATAGCTATTTCTGAATAATGTAAGGATATCAGATAGGAAGAAATAATAAGACATTAATGAATTTATACTTGATCTACAGTTGGTTTGTTCACAAGTGCCTTCCTAATAGAACAAGGAGACTGTAATAGTTTCCATTTTATAGACCACTGAAGTGGTCTGATTAGGAAATAACAATAGAATTTAGATTTCCTAATTTGGTTTTTCACTCCCCAAATGTTGAAGGTACAAAGAAGGCTTTCATAAACCAGTTGCGTGTGAAAGGCGTTAACCAGGTGCCTGGTGATTCTGTCACAGTTGCCGGGATAAATATCCTTTATCAGCTTAATCCAGACCTCTACTTCAGAGCCTGATTTCCAGTGGAAATAGAGATGGGCTGTTTTTGTTTTTGTTAATACTAAGCTGAATATTAAACAGCTCTGCTAGACTGAGGCCACCACCTTGGACAATGGCCCATTCGGTGTGAATCCTGCCTGTACTGAGAGCGGGTCGGCCAGAACTGCCCTGAAGCAGAGGTTCCAAGGACTACTCCTCCAGGACTCAGAACATTCACCACTGGGATAGCAAGTTTGTGTTTTGTCAGCTCCCAGCAGGACTTGGTGCTATTTGTTATGAAATCACCTGTCTGATAGGGCCGATACTAATTAGGTTGACCATGGTGTCAGCTGCAGAGATGTGGGTGGTGTGAGCCTAGATGGGTGTGGGTGGGCAGTGCCACCCTCAGTCACAACCCTGCCCTGAGTGGCCAGTCCACCATCAAATGACTAGGGACAGAGTTGTTTAATGGCATCTTGCTTTGGTATTTATTTTAGTTTGTGTCTTTATTACAAAGCAGTGTAGAAATGAATGAGTGGCTGGCACAGCTGATTTGAACATTAGAAATCTTAAGAGTTTGTTTCTGAACCAGGACTCTATAAGAAGGTTTGAGACCCACTAACGGAAGAGAGATCTGTTTAGCATGTCTTTAACTGTTTACATAAACTCTAAATAAGATATATTCTTAAAGACATGACGCCAACTCTGAAAACTATACTGAGAAATGCTGAGATTTGATTTTTTTTCTATTGGTGGATGTCAGGTATTTTTAGTAATCAAACAGATCAATTGAGATACTTTAAAACTATCAATAACATATTTTTCCAGTGATGTATATGCTTGGTAC
>VMDR010028449.1:0-13146 GCA_007922815.1 Macrotus californicus
GGACTCAGAAAGAGGGGGTAGGCAAACATAGAAGACATCATGCTCCTGCAATCGATTTAACATTCTTCAGTGATATGTCTGCCAAAAAATGGACACACTATGTAGGGTAAATCTAAAAACATGCAGGAAGAAACCCCGAATTATATTGTGTTGGAACATTTTCATTTTACTTTTCTTTAATGGTAAAAGGCTAGTCTAATAGAAAATAAGCAGTTTTAATAAACCTAGTAGAGAAGAAAAATCTTCCTCATCGATTACAGTGGATTACTCTAAGTTTTCAGGCTGCTTTCTAAAAGGCATATGTGTTTATCACCAGTAAAAAATTATCTTTCATTCCAAGTTTTCATGACCTGGGCGGGGAAAGCCATCTCGATCTTTTCTCGCAGAATTTCAGGTGACCCAACCGCACTGTGAACAGCGGACACTATCACATAACATTCCAGTGTTTCCCAATGTAAAAACCCACATCGCTGGTGCTACTCAGGAGGGTTCTAGGCAGCACACGAACAAAGCAGCACACATCTGTTCACGCAGTGAGTTATTTCTCTTTCAAGCCTTCAGATTCAAAGCAGTTGACTGGCAAGAGCATCTAGCTGGGCTTTAATGACTGACTCTGTTTTCATTACACCAATTTTTACAGTTGTCAGCTGGACTGTCTCCTTGTTGTCAGAGGTCTGTAACACGTTTGTCTGGGTTACCTACACTCACAGCAACACAACAAACAGGAGTGCAGGCACTGCTACACACGCTCCAGAAACCCTTTGGTCACAGATCACAAAAATCCCATGGTTTTTTTTTTCTCAGTGCTTATCTTTCCTTGACTCAAATTCTCCCTGTGGGCTTCTGCAAGAGATACCTCGTTCTCCCAGGAACGTGTAGTGTACTGTATAAACTGAAGTCAAGCTGATTTTCAATGCTGGCTCTTTTTCTTGGTGTGAGTCTACAAAGCTAGTCAACCAAATGAGGCTAAATTTAACTGCTTTGGAATTGGAGGGGAATAAATGAGATGACAAACGTAGAGGAGCTGGCACACAATTTAATAGGTGCTCAATTAATGCTGATTTTCTCCCCTCCTTCCTTTACTTCTGCCACTGTCCTCAGTACTCACTCTATTTTTCTATTTTCTCGCCCCATGATCTTATATATTTAGTCCATGGCTTTAATCTCTGCCCTTACTGTGGATAACTTCTAATCATTGGTCCTGACCTTTCTCAACTAGACGTTCTGTATTAGTATAACAATTCCCCCTGGATGTTCTGGCATGATCTTAAACACAACATGTATAAAACAGAACGTTATCTTTCTCTGAATCTGCTTCTCCTCTGGTTTTCCCACTTTGTTCAGGCTACCACTATTATCCGCATCGCTCAGACTCAATTTTCATCCGTCCTTAACTCCTTCCCCCCCCTCCCATCTCATTCAGTTGGGTATCAATAAAATTTATTACGCCCTTTTAATAGCTTATGAAGGGTTACAAATGAAAAAAAAAAAGTTAGTTTTATTAACTACCCTTGCCACAGGTGAGAAAAATGAAGTTAAGGCAGGTTAAGAGGTATGTCCAGGTCACATAACTAGAGAGTGGTTAGAACCTAGACTAAACGATCAGCTAAGCCTTGAATTTGAGGCTCCTCACTCCCACTGCCATGCCTGTTCCCCTTCCCACACTGTGTCAAGTTCTGCAGCGGTTTTTGCATCTGTGTCACCTCTCCTCCACTACTGCCAACCCCAGAATTCAGGCCTACTTACCTTTCACATTTGTAATAAACGTACAGAAAGACTGATTCAGCCAGCAAGGTAATAGTTGGTAGTATGTATTCAGCATGGCCCAGGAAAATTTTCTCTAACTGGTTAACTCCAAGAAAAATTTTTTAAAAAGACTTTATTTTTGTTTTTAAAGAGAGGGAAAAGGAGGGAGAAAGAGAGAAACATTGATGTATGAGAGAAACATCGACTGGCTGCCCCTTGCACACTCCCAGCCAGGGACCAGGCCTGCCACCCAGGCATGTGCCCTGCTCTGGAATCGAACTGCAGCCCTTTGTTCTGCAGGATGAAGCCCACCCATTGAGCCATACCAGTCAGGGCTTCAAACGCTTTTTAATTTTAATTTAAAGATTTTATTTATTTATTTATTTTTAGAGAGAGGGGAAGGGAGGGATAAAGAGAGGGAGAGAAACATCAATGTGTGGTTGCCTCTCGTTCACCCCCAACTGGGGACCTGGCCCCGCAACCCTGGCACGTGCCCTGACTGGGAATCGAACCGGTGACCCTTTGGTTCACAGGCCAGCACTCAGTCCACTGAGTCACATCAGCCCCAGCTCAAACATTTTTTTGAAACCACAGAATATATAATATACATACTGAAAAGCACATACATCCACCCCAAAACCTACAGCTTAATGAATGTCAAAGTGAACACTAATGTAACCTCCTCTCAGATCAAAAAACAGAACACTGGCACACCCCAAAACCCCTCGCACCCTCCCGAGCATTACTCCCCCACCCCAAAGCTAGCCATATCCTTTCTTTTCTTTTAGTTTCTACTACCTACATATCCCTAAATCTAGTTTGGTTTTGCCTGTTTCTTGAACTTTGAGTTTTCCACAGTGGCTACACCAATATTTATTCCCACCAGCAAAGTAGTTTCAATTATTCCAACTCTTGGCCAGCACTTGGCATTTTCTGTTTTCCATTTCAGCCATTTTTGTGGGCATGCAGCAGTATCTCATTACGGTTTTAACTTGTATTTCTGTAATAATTAAAAAAGTTGAGCACCTTTACACGTTTATTGGCCACTTCAATCCCCTCTTTTGTGAGGTCTCTTCAAGTCTCTTGCCCACTTTATATTGCTTTTTCTTTTTTAAATTGACTTGTGGTTCTACAAATTCTAGACAGGAGCAAAGCAGATCTATTTCTATTGTAGAAATGAATGTATTTGCCTGATGCTATTGGAATCCTCTGGGAGAAATGTATAGGCATACCTTAGAGATTCTGTGGGTTTGGGTCTACATCACTGCAATAAAGCCAGCTGTAATCATTTGTTGGTGGAGGGTCTTGCCTTCAATTTATAAAACACGCAATGTCCATGAAGTGCAATAAAACAAAGCATGCTTGTAGTCAACTTTACGTATTCTCTCTAAAACAATGCAGAATTGTTTTGCCAGGAAATTTGCTAGATACTGGGAATATAATGGCAAAAATGTGAACAGGCTCAATAGCGTTGAAATGAGAATTATATAGAAATAACGTTTACCATGTTCATGACTTTAGGCAAGTCAATTACCTACCTCAGTCTGTTTCCTCATTGGAAAAATGGGGCCATTAATACTTATTTTACAGGGCTGTTGTGAGGATTAAATGAGACAATATGTGTAACAGGCTTTGCACAGTGGCTAGCACATAGGAAGCTTTCAATAAATGGTAGCTATTATACGTTTGGTTATTTCCATGTAGCTTTCCATTTCTATATGGAAAGAGAAACTAAGCAGATGTCCATTCCTCTCCCAACCATTACAGTTCTCATTATAAAGTAAAAGGTGGTGTTTGGGTTTAGATAAGTGTACTGGAAACTTGGTCCTTCTGACTCCCTTTGTCTTGAGTGCCTCTAGAGCAGTGCTTCAAGAATCACTTGGGGTGGCCCTGGCTCGTGTGGTTCACCTGGTTGGAGCATGGGCTCAGAGCTGAAAGGTTTTAGAGTTTGATTCCCAGTCAGGGCACATACCTAGGTTGCAGGTTCAGTCCCCATTCAAGGTGTGTAAGATCCCCAGTCTGGGCATGTACAGGAGGCAACCCATTGATGTTTCTTTTCTTTCACATTGACGTTTGTCTTTCTCCCTGTCTCTCTGAAAGCAATGAAAAAAATGTTCTTAGGTAGAGATAAAAAAAATCAGCTAGGGTGAAAGATCATTAGATTCCCCAAACCTTGGAACATAAAAATAAATTGCTAGAGAAGGGAAATAAAAAAGAAAACAAAGATATACACAAGACCAAAATTTTTATTAGATCCACAGACAAAAGAATGCGGGAACTTGCTATAGAAGTTTTTAAATTCTTATTCTCAACCTCTGTAAATGCCTTGTCATGGACCAATGACAAAGGGTTTGCAGACTGGCATAAACCTGCCGACCATACTTTTGGTGGGACTGTTGGAGAGCACTGACAAAAATCAGACTTCTGAATCTAAAGGGCTAAGGTCAGAGCCTGAAATGTAGGGACTCAACCGAAGGGTTGCTCTAGGTCCTGAGTCATCAGTTGGCCATCTAGTGAGTGGCTTTCTGTAGCCCCGAGCATAACACTGTCACTCCCTAGTTCAAGAACTATCCATTGTTCCCTTTGTCTTTAGGGTAAAATTCCAATCATTCAACACGGCACCCAAGGCTTCCAGGCAGGTTCCACACAACTCTTTTAGTCTGATTTTCCACTACTCTCTATTCTACTAGACTCCACAGCCCACTACAGGAGCAACTAGCCACACGGGACTACCGAGCACTTGAAATGTGGCTAATTTAGGAAACTGTAATTCTATCATTATTTTAAAATTATATTAAAAGTCTGATACATCATTCAATTACTGCAAAACTTTTAAGTATGCTTGGAATGATCTGGGTATGTGAATCTACTTTTTAACTGTAAATCTTAGGAAACCAAGTATTGAGATATGCTATCAGGTAAAATACAGAACAGATTTCAGACACTTGGTACTAAAAAAAAGAATGTAAAACATTTAAAAATATTAAAAACTTTTTAATGCTGATCACGTATGAAATACTATTTTGGATAAACTGGGATAAATAAAAGTCATTAAAACTAATTTCAGCTGTTCCTTTTATTTTTTTTAATGTGGCTACTATAAAATTATCTATGTGGCTTGTGTTATATTTGTTAAACAGCCACACCCCAAACCTTGGAATCACTCTTGATCCCTCCCTTTCCCTCACTCATGTTGAACAACAAAATGTATCTCCAACCCAACCACTTTATCTTTACTGCTACTCTCCATGTCAGCCTCTATTCCTTAAAACCCTTTGATGGCTTCTAGAGCACTTACACTTACCAAGGATGCAGACTATCTACCATTCCTTTCTTTGCTCTCTAGACTTCAGCTGCATTGGCTTCCTTGCTAAACACAACAAACTCCCACTTCAGGACTTTGCCCTGCTATTCCCTTTGGTCTCAGATACTGCCCTTACCTCATTCCCTTTCAGATCTTAGCAGAGGGGACCTTTCTCAGTGAGGCCATCTCTGACCAACCAAAACTTTGCCCGGTCACTCCCCCAGAGCTTTATCCAAATACTCTTTTTAATTTTCTTCATGGAACATATTATGGGATATTATCTTTCCTCCTGTTTTTATAAAACTTATTTATAGTCTGTTCCCTCCACTAGAAGCAGTAGTAGGAACCTTTCTTGGTCTTGTAGCTGTTTAATCTATTCCAATGTGCACAACAGTGCCAGTTACAGATGGGTGCTCTGGAAACAACTTAAATGAATAAACATCTAATTACTTACTAGACATATCTGCTTGGTTGGTTCGCAATCACTTCAGTTTCCACAAGGTCATAATGAAACTTCCTTACCTAACATGTATTTCTCTTCCCTTGTTTCTAATCTCAATGAAGACATTACCGTCCTCCCAGCTGCTCTCCCAACAAACTTGGGAGTCATCTTTGACATCTCCCGCTCAGCCATTCCGTTATCCAGTCGACCAAATCACCAAGCCCTCAATAACTCTGGTTGTATTCTTCAGGCCTATTCACCACTATCTCAGCCCAAGTCATTACTGTCTCATCGATTAGTATTTTCTTCATACTGTTCTCCACACCTGTGATTTCCGCACAATAGTCATCTGTCTGAAATGCGAATCCAATCTTATGGTGCTTCCATTTAAAATCTTTCAACTGCTTCTTAGCTCTCAAAAGCCAATTCCTGCACATGGTATTCCTGGCCTTCACTAGACCTCTTTGGGAATCTCAGGCACTCCTGAAAAAGCATCACTTCCATCATCCAACCACCTCTCCAGTTTGCCTCTTAACCTTTGCACTACTGCTTCCTCTGCCTGGAAGGCCCTTCCCCAATTCCCTTATTAAAGTTAATTGCTTCTCCAGTCCCATTCCACTCCTTCTTCCCAAGGTAAGAGATTCTTCTTGTATAAGATTTCACAGTATCCAACAGCTTCCCTCATTATACTCATGATGCCGATTTATTTGTCTACAATCCTCAGCATAAGATTAATGAGGGCAAGGATTCGAAACAAATCATTAGCTGAATAAATTCAAATAAACTTACTGTTAAAGAAGAGCATCTGACCAAAAATATAACAAACTTTTATCAACTGCAGCAATGCAAATATTAGATCACAAGAAAACAGAATATGGCCCTTCTGTCGTTCACTCTACTTACGTTAGGCACAATGCTTTAAGAAGTTATACCAGTATTACAAAAGGGTAAGTGGAAAAAAAAGATTACTTATTCAAGGCCACAAAGATCAGTGGGCAATATGGATTTAGTTAAACCTGTCAGCTCCCCCGGATTTTTCTCAGATATTCTCAATTCCTAGATATAGGATGCCAAAAGTTGAAAGCTGGGTGGAAAAGTCATTTTCAGGTTCCTCTATTAAAAACATATCAGTGTGTTGGGTTTCTTAGTAAATCACCCCATGTAAATTAAATTTGTAAGACTTAACTTTGGAAATCACCATATCCAAGTAAAAACTATTGCTGCTCTGTTACTAAATACAACACAACAAAAGTCTGGACATTCCAGCCACTAAAAAGCACATCTCTACCACAGGTGTCAGTAATCCAAGGGAATTCAGAGAGCAGTAGTAGGGTTTACGAAATATTAGACAGCATGGGAATTTTAAAAAGCTGCAGGAATATATAAGCCGTCATTAACCTGTCCATCCTTCGTTCCTCCCCATGTATCTCAACAGTGACTCCTGTCGCAGCCTGCCTAGTTCAACCTAGGGAGACTTTTAAGTTAAATCTTGACTGCCCTTCCACCTCCCAGCACTTTGCTAGGTCTCTCGGCATAATCTCGGACCCCGGATTCCCCGTTTATCAGCGTTCAGATCAGCGACACAGGAATGTCAGCACGGAAATTTTAGTTTCCCAGTTTCTTGCCGCCCAAGGAAGAGGCGGGAAAGCACGGCAGCCGGCCGGACTGCTACCCAGCGCACATGGCCGGCCGCAGCTCCCACCCCTGTGCCGCGCAGGCGCCGGGCGAGCCGGGACTTGCGGTCGCCGAGAGCGGATCATTCCGCCGCTTTCTTTGTGTAGCTAAAGCTCTACAAATGGCCTATTTCCTTCCCCTCCGCTAAATACAAAAATCAGACCCTCTCGTTCCTCTCTTCCCTCCGGATAGGGTCGGGCAGTGGGTGGGAGTGGAATCTGCTAACTAGGTCCGGGGCGGAAAGGCTCAGACGCGGGGTTGCCGAGGGCCGGGTCCGGGAGGGATGCTGGGAGCTTTGACTCACTCGCACACCATGTGTCCCTCCGCGCGCAGCACGGGGGACTTTTCGGTGGGGATTTTGGGCGCCGACCAGACGCGGCATTTTCAGAAAATAGCGCCCTGTGCAGCTGAAGCGCTTTGTGAGTAGCGGGGCCGCGTCAGCCCGGCCGGGTACGAAGTGCCTCGGGTCCCCACACCACCTCCTGCTGCTCCCCCGTCGCCGCTCCCGAAGCTTTTCCAGGTCAGTGCGGGTCTGTGTAGGGCCCTGTTACCACCGGATGTGGAAGTTGATCTCTTCGCTGGTAAAAAATAATTCCACTTCCCCCGGAACCCAGATCATCCCCGCGATTTCCTGTTTATTGCATTAAGGCGTCGGGTTTCCGGGGCTCCTGGCCCCGCTTATTCCGCGGGGGTCGGCGGGGTCGGCGGGGTCGGCCTGGGCGCCCTCTCCGCCCGCGCCGCCGCCGCGCATTGTCCATTGAGCACCCCGCTTCTGGGAGGGGCGGGCAGACATGGTGGCGGCTGCCGCCCCCTCCTCGGCCCCGGCGCACCGCGGCCTCCCCGCCGCTACTTGCCGGGCCTGTCCCGAACGGCGGCCCCGGGGCGGGCATGGTGGTGGGCCCGGGCGGTGGGGCCTCTGCGGGCGTCGGGAGGCGGGCGGGGGAGAGAGGCAGGCGCGGCCCGGCCTCGCCGCCCGCTGCCTCAGGAGTCGTGGATCTCTTTGTCTGGGCGGCAGGATGGCTCCGCCGGGCTCGCTGGAGCGGGAAAAGGGCGGCGGAGGCTACTGGCCCCGGGTGCGCGGTGCCGCGGAGTCCCCGAGGCGCTCGGGCCGCGGCGGGAGCGGACGGTCCGGTTCCGGCGGGGTTGCCGCGGCGACTCTCTTGGCCTGCGGTACTGGAGTCCTGTGGGGACGAAGCCTGCCACTCTGGATGCTGAGACCTGCTTTGGGGACTTGGCCACCGGGATCTGCGGGTGCTTGGCTTCGGGAAAGAAGTTGAGGATTTTGCCAGTTCACTTGTGCCTGGGCACTGTTAATCGGTGTCTTTAAGGGGGTTTCGGTGAAGCTTTCCTATCGTGTTGAATCGGCAGCCTCAACTCGGGTAGCCTCAGGGGTGCAACGTGAAAACTGAAACCAAAGGAATGATGTAGGCCCGCTTTGTGTGTTTTCCCACTTTAAGCTTGTTTGCAGTACACATACTCTTGCTTTAAACCTGATTGGACTGTGGCGAGCAGACATCTGTTCACAGGAGAGGCAGAGACCACAGTGCTTCTGAAGGGGGCTTGGTAATGTGGAAATATTTAAGTGCTCTCTCTGGACACTGAGTTGCTGTCTGCATTCAGGCAAGTTACTTCTGAAGTGCAGTTTTTTTCTGGAAAATGATTTAGTGTAGTTAGGAAAGGATCCTTGTAATTTTCCATCTCAAGAATTAAAGATGCACCATAATTCATTATGTAGAAGTTACTGGTTAAAAGTTCTTTTTGCAGATAGTTTATCTCACATATAGACCCACTCGAGTTGATTTAAATTTCTCGGTGACATAGCCATCAGCCTTGACACTGCTACTTTCTGGCTCAGTCTTTGAATTTAAGGAAACTAAAGACAGCTTTATCTATTTTTCTTAGTTTTCCTCTTAAAGTATTTAAAATAAAAGAATTCATTACATATTAACATAAATGACACTGAGCAAAGAGTGCCATTGTTTTACATTTCTACAAGTCTTTTTAAACGTCTGGTTGGAAGATAGCTAGATTCTTAAATCTGCATTCAATTTGTTGTGGCCTCTCACGTAACCTCTGGAACAACCCACTGTATACTCATGCCTTTTCTTTGAGAAATGTGTCATTTCTATCCTGTTTTCCCCTAAAAGTCAAATCAGGATATTATACCAGGCACATTTTAAAAATAGGGATAAGAAGGCAGATTTCTGTACTTTCTTCTTAGGCTTTATCTTTTTTCAGTTTGGGATTTAGATGCATGAACAACAACATGAGTAAAGATTGCATAGTCTACGTATGACCCTGGAGACTCAGGAACATCTAACGAGATTTTAAGTTATTAAACTTCATTTTTAATTCCATGACTTATTTTTAATGAGGTACACAAATAGAACATGAGTTCTGTATTAGATGTGTTTGTGAAACCTTGTATGTAAATGTAATTTTTGAAGATAGGACACTTTTCAAAGCACAGCAGGAGCTCTAGATTTAAAAGGAATCCTGCAGTGAAACCTTTGATGAAACAATACTTTTGTAATGCATATATTTACCCTTCAAGTTAACTCTGTTACAGAGTTTGAGTTCTCTATCTGAATCAATCTGGATTTTCTATATTGGGGGGCAGTTATACTGTAAATATGTGAAAATTTAAGGCCATATTTTGATTTAATGATTTTGAAATGAAGCTAAATTCATTTCCAGTTGTTTCTGTGACCTCTAGTCTGATTCTGTCAGTCTGTAGTTCTCAACTGTTCCATCAACAGGAAGCATCTGGTCATTCTTCATGTAATTGTTAGAAAGTGCCAGGTATATTTTTGATGTTTGCTGTTCAAATGAAAATATCAGATTGGATCTTGGTTTGCCCCTACCCTCATCTCTGAAATGTACGCCCTTGAGTATCTCATGAGTTAGAAGTAGTCACAGGTCAAGCAAACGAGTCATAAAGAATTCAGAAATTATTGCATGAAATTTTGAATCACTTCATTTTGAGTGTGCATTTTTGGCAGTGCTGTGTCCCTTTGCAAGTTGCCTGAGCAAAGATGAACTCACTGATGGATTCCATTGCTTGTCTCTGCAAACATTAAAAAACAAGCCAAACAAAGCTTAGAGTTGAGGGCAACTTAGTTTCTTATAATAAGTATTTCTTTGGCTCTACAGCTTTCCAACTAGTAATCATATTTTTCTATAACACTAATGTACCTACAGCTAAAATTAGTAAAAAGTTTTCTGAAGATGTTTGTACCATCATGCTCTCTAAAAAGTAAATCTATTAAATCTGTTAGTATTAGGGCTTGTGTATCCTCACAGAATTGACAATGGTGCTCTGGACTGAGAAGATGCTTTGGTGTAATCAGCTGTTAGTTCAGTCTTTGGTGGGCTAGTACACCTTTATTTGGACTAAGTATGCCCATGATATAAGTATAGAGGTTTAGCATGAAGTGATTTTTCCACTGAAGGTAAATCCACATGCAGGGCCTTTGATAAACTTAGAAATCTAAAGCTCTTAGCCCTAGTTCTCTTACCTTTTAATGGGAGTAATTGTAAAGGTTAGCAGTTAGGGCCCAAGATGCTAGTGCACAAATAGTGAATGTGGAAAAGACTCGATTATTTTAACTGATTGTAGAATCGACACTAGTATATTTTTAAGAAAGTAAATGCCATCTCCAAGTTGGTAGGACATCATATATAAAGAACATGGTGTTAGCCCCACTCTACTTTGTACTGGCTGTATTATACCTGGGACAACATGTCAGATTTTTTGGTAGCATACTATCATAAGTGGGACCTTGTATCACTTCTAAAACTTGATATCAGAATCACCTGGCAAGCTAATTAAAAAAATCTACAGAGGTCCAAGCTTAAGTAGGAAAGGATGTGGGCCACTGTGGTTTCTTCAAGTTCCCCAGGTGGTAGACACTCAAAAAAAACCAGAAGACATTGACCATGGGTGAAATGAAAAAGAGGAAAGGTTGAAAAACCATGTTGGGTCCCAAGGAAGAGAAGCTCATCCAAGAAATGATAGTTGACTATAAATATTTGGAGAGTTGTCACACAGAAAGATAAGGTTTGATCTGATCAGAAAACTAGGATCAATATGTAGAAGCTAGAGGGAGGCAGATTTCAACATTCTTTAAAGAATATACTCTTCAAATCAGTATATATAGCCCTACTCATGTGGCTCATTGGGCTGGGCATCATCCCGCAAGGTGTAGGGCTGCTGGTTCGATTCCTGATCAGGGGACGTGTCGGGTTGCGGGCCAGGTCCCCTGTTCCGGGTGTGCTGAGAGGTAACCCATCAAGGTTTCTCTCATATGTTGAAGTATTTCTCCCTTTCCTCCGCCTTCCTCTTTCTAAAAAAAAAAAAAGAAATCTTTTTTAAAAAATCAGTCACTATATATTGTTTTGGGTGGAAGGTTGTCCACTGTCACTAACAGTGTTAAAGTTAGGGATTTCAGGGTAAAAGAATTGATGTGCTAAGGGAAGATTTGGGCCTGGTGTCTTTAAGTTCCCTACAAACTGAGAATTTACGAAAAATAAGTTTGCAGGTACAAAAGTAGAAGAGCAAAGGTTAATTGAGTGAAACAAGCTGGTTAGCTTAACTGGATCATAGTTTTTATTTTGGATAAAGAGAAGTGTTAAGTGAGAGAGCTATTTGATGAGGTCTTTAAACTCGTCTGTAATTTGACAGACTCAAAAGTCTTCTGATGTGGAAATTCTGATTTATCTTGATGTAATAAAGATACTATTAAATTGGTAGTTTGTGAGCATTACCAATTGTAACATTGTTGATAATAAAAGCTATGCATTAATATATTTAACCCCCCCCCCCATTAATCATAAAGTAGGTAATACCCCCATTTTTCAGAAGAGAAAGCTGAACTGGAGAGAGATGAGGTAACCTTCCCAAGGTGGTAGATTTAGTGGTAGAGCCAGGACTTTGACTCCAGAGCCAGTGACTCCTGATCGTTATGCTGTGGTAGTGTAATGGCCTAAATATTTCAGTAATTGCTGGGATATATCCCTGCAGTGGGGTACTGCCTAGTCATTGAAATGATGTTAGAAGAATGCAAAGACATGAAAAGATGTCTTGGTATATGGAAGTGAAAAAAACATTCACTTCATTTTGGTCAAGAAACAAAGTATACTGACATCTGGAAAGATATGTGCCATTTTTTTTAATTAAAAAATTCTTTAAAATAGTTTATTTCTTATTGTATTTTTTCCATTACCATTTATTCCTCATACAACCTCTCCCACCGCCAGTGCCCCATGCCCTGCAGTCACCACACTGTTGTCCACATGCATGAGTCCTTTTTCTTGTTTGCATTGTTCAGTGGTTATTTCTGAGTGTAGATTTATAGGGGATTATTTTTTTCTTATTCAGTTTTTCTTAACTTCTGTGAATATGTATTTTGTATTGTCATTTAAGAGAACAAAAAAAGATTAAGAGGTTATATGCCAATTAAAAATTAAAGATGTTAACATAAGCTTAGGAGTTTGGGTTTTATACTATACAGTTGATGCAAGTTAGGAATTCACACAAATGAGAATTTACATTTGCATGAAGTGTTCTGTATTTTTTGTTTTATTCCTTAACATTATAGAAGTAATATGTTAATTGAAAAGAGAAAAATATCACTGACTCCTACCATTCTACCATAATAATCAGGTCTCTGTCTTTTTTTTAAAGATTTTATTTATTTTTAGAGATAGAGAGGGAGACAAATATTAATGTGCGATGTGTGAGAGATGCATTGATCGGTTGCCTCAACCAGGGGCCTGGCCTGCAACCCAGGCATGCGTCCTCACAGGAACCACACCGGCGACATTTTGATTTGCAGTTCGGTGCTTCATCCACTGAGCCACACCAGCCAGGGCTGTTCTCTATTTGGTTATGTTTTCTTCAACTTACGTATAATGTTTTAAATGTTGTATTCATTTTAGTCTAGTTACACTCTGGCTATGTGACTTTAGGTAATTTTTT
>VMDR010028450.1:0-13144 GCA_007922815.1 Macrotus californicus
GTTACAACCACTTTTAATGAAACGGTGGTGCTTCAGAAGAGTCAAGAATTCTGCAAATTCTTTTACAATAATTTAAACTGTCTTTAAAAAACAAACAAACAACCTATCTCTTACTCTATCCCATCACACCCAAAGAAGAGAAAAAGGCCTATTCTTAAACTAGCTTAATGTCCAGTGGATCTTCCTATCTAGTTTCTTCTATGAATGGTAATCTGCTTCAGGGATTTGTAACCAGGAGCTTGGAAATTTTAGAATGCTCAGATTTTCACAACCATACCATTTATTCACTGAAAGTAAACAGAAATGTTACATGAGAAACTTGAGTAACACAGAGGTAGGTCTCCTTCAAACCCCTCTATCCTGAAATTGGGAGAGCTAACTGCTACTTGGGCGCCCCCTGGGGATCAAATTTTAAATTTATTTACATCTTTAAAAATTTTAATTTTTTTAATCCTCACTACAAGACAAGCTTATTGATTTGCAAGAGAGGGGAAGGAAGGGAGAGGGAGAGAAATATTGATGTGAGAGAGAAACATCGATAGGTTACTTCTCGTATGCACCCTGACCAGGGACAGAACCTGCAACCTAGGAGTCATTATGGGATATTGAACCCGCAGCCTGAGACCTTTCAGTTTCCAGGACAACACTCCAACCAACTGAGCCACACCAGCCAGGGTAAAAATACTTTTACATCTTTAGGACAAACTAGTATCCTCTAAAAATATTTAAAGAATATTTATTAAGCACCTACTATGTGCCAGGCACAATGTTCAACACTTAGGACACAGATATAAGTAAAATCAAGTTTCTGATTTCTACATGCTTAAAGTCACTATCACCCAAAACTTTCTAAGGACAACAGGTAGGCCAAAGTATGAGTTACCCACAAAACTCGGAAGTTATGACACAGAAGATAAGAATGCTTTTTGGGTGCTACAGAAAGCAATTTGGCATGGATATAAGCTTCAGTATAATTTGTTTATATAAGCAAAATATTCACCATCTTTAAAAAAAAGATTTAAACATCCCTCCTGGCTAACACATGCAAAATTGTAGTTGTTATTTTCAAATACAAGTTTGGGTTACGGCACCATAATTTGTCTTGGGTAAAAAATATATAAAGTTTAATTTTAATAATCCATAAATAAGGCAGTATTCCCATCATGATTTTTTAATAACAAGTTATTCCACAACAATTCTACCCTGAACACTAACTCTAAGAGGACTGCACTGATTTTAAAAATGGCTAATTTTCAAAAGCAAATTGGATATGAGAGTACACAGAAAATAGAAACAATTAGTTAGAAAATAAAACAAAGCTGAAAAAGACCAGGGCAAATGAGTGGGCAAAGTCAAAACTAAAACCCCTCAGACCTTTCTCTCTTAGTTCAGAACACTTAGATTTGCCTTTTTTTCCTCGAGGTCTGGGGGAGCAAGCAAAAGAGGTGGCCTCCCCTCCAGAAAGAAAAACAAGTACTACCTTCCCTCCCTCCAGCTACACCCTCATCCCTAAAATCAATGCCCCAGGGCATCAGACAGCCAGATAGTGGCAGGTTCTGTAGCCAGGTTCCTAAAACGCACTTAGGCGGGCATGCTGATCTGGAAATCAATGTGCGTTTCACAAAGAAACAATTCTATTTCAACCACATTTCAGGGCTCCTGTGAGTTGGATTAGCATTGGCATGATAGTTAAAAAATTTAGCCTTGTTTATATAGTTTTTTCTCTACAGAAAAAAACAATCAGTTCCAAAAATTACAATCTTTTGGGGTTCAATTAATGTTTACCTGATAGTTAAAATATTGAATAAAAATACAAAGGACTCATAAAGAAAAAAAACTCTGATTTAACTGACCATAGACATTCCATTGTTTAATAGTCAACTGGAGGATAGCAGTTATTAAATTATAAACTATTTGTAATTTGCAGATATTAATGTTTATGGCAACTGGAATCAACAGTAACTATTTTCAAGAAAGATGACAATTTAAAACAGTTTAAGTTTATATAATTGCTGAAATCTTAAAGAATAAGACAATGAATTATAAGAAGGTAGAGGGATCAAGCAAAAAGGAAAGAGGACTCATGGACATGGACAACAGTGTGGTGATTGCAGGGTGAGGTAAGTGTAAGGGGACTAAATGGTAATGGAAAAATACAATAAAAATGAATTAAAAAACAAAGTATATATGGAATTTTGGAAAAAAATTATAAAACATATCTCATTATAGAAATCTTATAATAGATAATTGACAAGTTTAAAATATTATCAGCCCTTACTGACCAGAGATAAGAATAAATACTAGTTAAAGAATATGTAGATTATTTTTAATCCAATGCAGTAACACGGATATTATTAGTTTGGTTGTGGACATTTAAAGCCACTTTACGAAGAAAAAAAAAGGCCACTTTACAATTGCGAAACAAAATATTTAAGTGCATTCAAATATAACGGTCATAAACTAATTTTTAAAAAGTAACACTACTGCAAAGTAAAAATAAGTAATCTCATAAATTAAGGACAGGATGTCTAAAATTAAGAAAAAATATTTGCATATATGTGTGCCAGCGATTTTACTTCATTTAATATTCACAAATACCATACAAGATAGGTATTATTTTTCCCTTTTCACAGAGAAAGTCAAGCTAAAAGTAACAACTTCTCTGGAACTGAAGAAACAGTAAATGGCAGTTAGGGTTTGACTCCATATTTACTTTGCTCTTCCCTCTATCATGCTATTTACGAGTCATTCCATATATAAAACAGAAACTTGAAATCATCCCATTGTCACTTGTCTTCTAAAAAAGAACCAACAGCCCTGGCTGGCATAGCTCAGTGGACTGAGCGCAGGCTGCGAACCAAAGGGTCACTGGTTTGAGTCCCGGTGGGGTCACATGCCTGGGTTGCAGGCTGGTCCGGTGTGGGGCATGCGAGAAGCAACCACACATGGATGTTTATCTCCCTCTCTTTCTCTTTCTCTTCCCCTCTCTCTAAAAATAAATAATAAAATAAAATCTTTTAAAAAAATAAAAAAAGAACCAACAAAAATGAAGAAAAATATTTGTGTATTTTTGGTTGAATTAGTTTCACTTTTATTCCTAAAAATGATCGATAAACACAGCTGTAGAACACACAATGAAGTAGATGTTACCATCTGACTTCTTCTGGATGCCCTTAAATATAGGACAGGAGTGAACCGTCTGAACACAGGAGAAAAGCAGAAACCCAAAGCTAAAATAAGCCACATCACGAGACAGAGAGAATTATTTTAGAATTTCTGGGTCAAAACTTTTTTTTGGTCACCGAGTATCACAGGGACTCTCTTGGTGTTTTAAGCACCCATGTCACCTCTTCTGTTTCTACACATTCTGTTTGCCTTCTCTCCGAAATATTCCCCAGACTGTCCAATAAGCATTTCTCTTCAGTGTTTTTGCAAGTAACCACGTATCTGTTCTAAAATTTTTAACAGAATTGAAGTGGTAACTTTATCATGATTGGGGGGGGGGGGGGGGGAGGTACCACAATATCAAAGTCGGGAGGTATTTCACACTGACTTTAAACTAACTGGGTGTACAGCCTGTTACGTTCCGGAGGTGGCAACCGAGATTCAGAGAGGGGAAACAACCAGATCATGAACGAAGCGTGAGTGGGCTGCGCAGGGCCCGAGGCCGGCGCTCGGTCTCAGCACTGCGCTCCGCGGCTCTTCCAACTACGTGCACTGCGCCAGGACCGGCACTGCCAGGTGGAGAGGCCGGACGCGCTACTGCAGATCAGAGAACACCTACAGGTCCAGTCTGTCCGCTGGGACTTCTTTCTAGGGTTAAGGCTGGTGAGTTGAAGGCTCATAGTCTAGAGAGCCCACCCGAAACAGCAGAGTAGAAAAGTCGGTCTCGCCCTGGCCTGTGGCTCAGTTGGCTGGAGTGTTGTCCTCTACACCAGAAGGTTGAGAGTTCCATTCCAGGTCAGGGCGCTTACCTAGGTTGCCTGTTTCATCCCAGGTCGGGGCGAGTATGGGAGGCAACAGTCGATGTTTCTCTTTCTCTCCCTCCGCCCCCCACTCTCACTCCCCCTTCTCCTCTCTCTACAAGCATTAAACACATTCTCGAGTTCGAGTGAGGATTCAAAAAAGAAAAGAAAGAAAAATCGGCGTGCCCTTCAGACAAGCAGCGGCGGACGCACGCCGCCTCTAACCTAAATGCGCACTCCTGCTGCCCTCACTTGTTCCACACCCAGCGACACCTCGAACTCTGCGCGCTGGGGAGTGCCCGGACGCTGACCCCGCCGTGATTCCTCTCCCAGCCTGTGCTCCAGACGAACTTCGTCCCAAAATATAAAGAAAGAGAGGACAAGCAGTCTCCTTCCATTCCCGGACCCCGCCCCGCCCTGCCCCGCCCCCAGGCGGGCGGACGTGGACTACTAGTCCCGACATGCCGTGCGCCACAGGACCCCCGCCCCGACCACCGCCACGCGACCCCCGACCACGCCACGCGGGTGGCGCGACGGTCGCCGGGACTCGTAGTCCGCGGCTCCGCGGCTCTGGTTGGGGGGCGGGGGGCGGCGCGGACGGCGAGCACGACGGGACAAGCCGGCCCAGCGTCCTGTCAAGTCCAGGAGACCGCCAGCTGCCCAGGACTCACCTCGACGATGCGAGCGCACTGGGTTCCTTTGCCGGCGCCGGGACCGCCGAGGACGAACACCACCAGCGGTTTCATGAGGCGGTGAGGGCCGAGGGAAAGCGGCCGGCGGGTCAGCGGCGGGAAACTAAGGCCCAGGACGTACAGCAGCCTGCAGCCGCAGCGACTCAGCATACACAGTGTCTCGGCCGGACGCTGAGGGAGCTGACAGCAGCGGGCCGGCGGAGGCGCGGGGCGGGGCGGCGAGAAGGGGGCGGGCCGAGCCGGCGCCCGCCGCAGCCCGGCCGCCTGGGCTGCCGGGGCGTCCTCGCGGGGGCCGGAAGAGGAGGAACTTCCCCTGCTCTCGGGGCGGTGGCGCCTGGGCCCGGCAGACGGGGCCGCGCCCCCTCCGCTCCCTTCGCCTCTGCCCGCTCGTTCATTGGTTCAGTCCGTCGGTTCTTTATCCTGTGCATCCTCGTGTCAGGTCTGTGCTGGAGTCTGTGACGCGACACACGCGAGAGCAGAGCCTATTGTCTCTGTTCACAAAGACTTTAAATTCCAGTGGGGAGGCAGCCGACCTGAACAAACCAACGCACGAATAAGTAAATAAATACAAATAGCAACAAACAAACAAAGAAACAAAATACAAATAGCAATATGAGCTTTGAAGGGGAAAAAACCGGAAGAATAACAGGGCTGAATGTAATTTGGGAAAGGTATCAGAAAAGACCTCTGAAGAGGTGACATTTAGGCCAAGACATAAGGATAGGAAAGGGCGAAACCAAGCAAAGACTAGGATACAGTGTCCCACGGAAACAGAAAAGCGTGTGCAAAAACCCTGAAACGGCTTGTGTGAGAGAAGACGAGACCTGAGCTATAGGAATGACGGGAGGAACAGGAGGTGCGAGGGTCAGACTGGTGGCAGGGCGTGCAGGCGCTTTAGTGGTGGAGAGGAGTGTGGGTTGTACTCTGATTGCACTGGGAAGCTCGAACTCGAACTCTGTTCCTCTGCCCCCTGCATGGAGGAGAACAATCTTAAGGGAGAAGAAAGGAGTCTAAGGAATGAGTCTTGGTGATCACAGACCTTGAATAAAGGTTGGAGGGAGGAGGAGGAGCCTAAAAAGGAAGAGCCAGAAAGGTAGGAGAGAAAACATATGTAAAAGGCGAAAGATTTATACGATCTGAAGAGAAACCAGAGTATGGAGAAAAATCATATGAAGGTGGTGTTCCAGCAAAAAGTATTTCGGGTAGGATTTTGGTGATGCAGTGGTGAACATTCTGTTAAAAGCAGGTAAGTATAAATAAATTGACTTTGGCAACAGGAAGAATTTAGACTTATGAATTCTACAGTTCCACCCAAAGCAGGTCACACACTATATTTAATTTGAAGCTAGATTGAAAGAGGAGTGGATAGGAGATGAGGAGCTGAAGACAATAGAGAGAATAAGGGGTCAACGCTTAGTTTATTTAGGTTGACACTGGGAGTGATAATGTCTAATATGGTAGCCACTAGCCACATATAGCTATTTAAATTAATTACATTAAATACAATTAAAAATTCAATTCCTCAATCATACTAACAAAATTTCAAGTGCTCAATAATCACATGTGTCTAGAGGCAATTGTACTGAACAGTGCACATACAGAACATTTCCATCATAAAAGTGTTCTGTTGGGCAAATGCTGTATTAGAACTTACATTTAAGCTACTAAGGTCAATGTGAAAGAAAGGAAGAGAAAAATCGTGAAACCCCTGGAAAAGAAAAGTCAGATGGGTTCAAAGGGCACATGAACAGCCTTAGATGATTAAAAGGTCTTAGAGATAAAGAAGTTCATTTGTAATAGGAGTTACAAGAAGGGCACAGTTACAGGAAAGTTGGAAGGTAAGAACTGAAGAGGAACTGAGGGCAAAAAGAAGAAAGTAGGATGTTTGAGAAAAGAGAAGGTATGAAGTAGACATCTTTGAGAGTGGAAAATTGGTTTTCTAAAGAAAACTAATCAGTAGGACTTCTGAGCAATATTAGGAACTCATCTGGTGTTTGAGTTTGTCAACCATAAAACAGAATCAACTAGGTATTCCGTCACCAAAAATTATTTATTCAGGAAAAAGAAAGTATTGTAATCCAGTATGTACAAACACGGCAAGCCGTGCACATGAATTACCATAAGCCTGTTCAGGACTCAACCTCTTGGGTTAACAGCTGACCATGGTGAGAGACTGCACTGCTCTAGGGCTCCTCCCACAGGCTCTAGCTCCTCCCATAGGCCCTACCTATTGATTTGGTGCAGGTTAAGGTTCTTCTGTCATAAATTTTATGAAGATTATGGATTTAAAAGTATGTGAAGATGTTTGACTGTTCAGGTGCATGCAGAGAAGACAGGTGGTTGAGTTTATCCAGGCTAGGAGTTTTGCTAAACAAGTGCAACAGAGGGAGAGTTAGCCAAGGGGATATTGGTAACAGAATGTTTATGATGGTGTATGTGGGCTCAAAACCATACAGAAAGCAATTTTTGGCATGTGAGGGGAGCCTGGAAAGGGGTTACAAGTGTTACAAGTGTTGCTGTCGAAGAATGTTTGCACTAGGGTAGTTAAGCAAGTGAGCTGGCAGCACAGATGCTGGTGGTCTGAATGGGCTATTTGGAACTGAGATTTCAGAGGTTGTGAGTTTCTCTGGTACTGCTAAGGTCCAAGGTGAGCCCATGCTGGGTGAGACGTAGGGAATGGAAGGCTGAGGCAAAATGAACGCTGTTGTTAGAACTGAGAGGACGGTGCTAGGTTTGTCATCTGAGTGGCAGCTTAAGCCAGGGAATATTAGAGTGCGAAAGAGACTATGAGAGAGGAACTAAGTTGTTGAGGGCAGAGTGAACAGAGGCTGGGAAATGATGCCAAACAGCAGGGGAGGAGGGTGACACAGCCTTCTGTCTGGCCACCCTCAGCCTTCTTTTCCCACTACTGTGCCTCTCTTCCCTATTTCCAGCTTCCTCCCAGTCTCATTCTAGCTTTTCTTCCTCCTCTTTTTTATTTCTCATCTTTCCTCCCCTTTTCCCACTTCTAACTTCCTCTCCTTCTCCCCATCTACTTCTCTTTTCCTCTCCTGTCTACCCTCTTATTTTTCTTCGCCCCTCTTATCCCTTCCCTCTTTGGCTCCTACTTCCTTCTTTTCCACAGTTTATACCTTTTCCTTCCCACCACGGAGGATGGAATAGAATATCTCAGATTATCACAGCTGAAGAAATCTTATTATTAATAATTTATTCATATTCCTTCATGAATTCCTTTTTTGTCACTTATTGAGCCCTATCATAACTACTATCTTATTGACCTAGATGTCACTATTCTCATTTTGTGAAAGAAACCTGAAACCAAATGTTGTCCAAGGGCATTAAGCAGCAGGAGCCGGAATGCAGGGCTTCTGAATCCATGTCTTATGTTCTTGCTGTTATTATTATAGAACTAGGTATCATCTTGTTCAAAAGCAGTGTACATCAGGGTTGAAAGGAGCTAAACTAAGTTCAGAATCTTCATGTTACAATAGGGAAACAAGGATGCAGAGAAAGTAAGTAACTTGTCCAAGATCTTGCCACACTTTAGATATTAGGACTCCGGAAGAATGAATAGGCAGGGGTATCCTACCAAGAGTAGGGCAAAGTCCCTATGCTACTACTAATAACTCAATCTAAACTTAGGAAGTGCCTATGAATCTTTGAACTTCAGTTTTTCATCTTCAAACTGGGAAATGGAAAGGTAAAATGAAAGCCTTGATGTAGATGATCTGTAGGGTCCTACCATGTTCATGTTCTTTGATGAAAAAAAAGGACAGTTATCCAATTGCTCATACTAATCCTCTTAAGGACATGTCCTTGGTAACTAGCACAGGGATTTGAAAACTTTTTGTGAAGAGCTAGGTAATAGATATTTTAGGATTTGTCGGCCATATCATCTCTGTTGCAATTACTCAACTTTGACACTGTAGGTGCAAAAACAGACCCAGACAATATACAAATTAATAAGTATGGTTAAATAAAACTTTTTATATGGATCCTGAAATTTTAATTTCATGTAATCTGCATGTGTCCCAAAATATACTTTCTTTTATGTTTTTATCTATTTAAAAATGCAAAAAATCATTTTAGCTTCAGGCTATAACAAAACAGGCACTCACAGGCTAAGCCCTGACCTGGCAAAATGCCCAGTGTGAGAAGTTCAATCCAAGCTCAAAGGAAGCCTCCAAACCTTCATGTTCTGGGGAAGACAAGTTAGGACACAGGTCAGCTGAAAACAGGAACAGTCGGTCATATTACTAAAAGGATTAGGAGTACAACAGAAGGGCACATTAAAGCAAATATGCTTCTTTTCCTTTGTGCACATTCTTTTAAGCAACTTTTCTGTAGTTCTGCTGGCAATTAGACCTGAAAGGCATTAAGGTATGGGTGTGTGGGAAAAGGGTCTAGGAAGCTATTTGCATGCTTTTAATGAAGGCCTTAGGCCCTGTTCACATGCTTTTAGTTAAGGCCATAAATAAAAAGTCTTTCTTGCTCTGATGATAGAGTCTACCAGAACTAAGGATTTCACACAAGAACTTGGGTCCAAAACTTCAATATATACCTACATACAGCATTTTGTAGTGACTTTTCTCTCTATGCCTCCCTGGAGAACTATGACCACAGTAGGTTGAATGCTTATAGTCCTGTACCTTGTCCATCTCTTTCTGCCAACCATACAGGCAACTAAGGAAAATCTAATGTGAAAAGAAAAAGTTAAACACGGATACCTATCTCTGCCAAGGGCTTTCCAGGGACTTATTTCCAGGAAGAACAAGGGTAAGCAAAAGAACAGTGTATTATTTATTGGCTCTTTGGGCCTGTCCTGGTTATCTATTGCTATATAACAACCCAAACCCAAAACATAATGGCTTACAACAAGAGTTGATTTGTGTGGGAACCTTGTCCCCTTCCCCTAAGACACACATACATTTGGTAACCAGAAGTGTTTAGTGTGAGTAGTGCTGTGAATAGAGACGGGAAACACAAGGGAGAGTTTTTCTGAAACACCTTACTACACCAGGTATTCACACAGAGCCAAGCCAAGGAGGCTAGGATTCATATAAGACACCGTGTTACTCTGACGCTTGAACACTGAACCCCTCTGCTGACCACAGAGAAGGGTCAATTAGCACTTTGATCCTGTTTTCTCCCCACCACCATCACTTTGTCTTAGCCTTATATCAGCTCTCCTAGTCTGTGGAGATGGCAGAGAAGTAGTGAGTTCCATCTAGATGCAAACAACAGGCCTTCAATAATAACATGCCTCAATAAATATATATGGAATAAGTGGATGTTACCCAGTAGAGGTCCATTCCTTATCTAAACCCATAGATTGAATCCATAGCTTAAATAAATTGGATGAATATCTGTGGAATATCCACTATGTACCAGGCATTTCACTTACATAACCTATATTTTGTGATAATGTTCAAACTTTTCAATAATCAGTACAATCAGAATATCTGTAGAAATTTCTGTGCCAGGATTTGCTATGCTGGGCATCAACCCTCTAATTGCTGGACCATGGGTAGGTCCTTGGTATCCCAGAAGAGGGATGAACGGTACTCAAGTGCTCAGGGGAGTAACTATATACCAACTCATGAAAATTCAATATTTTATCTGCCAATAGAGTCTTACCAGTTGTGTGTTGGCTAAACATCAGCCTTGCCCTACCCTGGGTGGTGTGGCTCAGTTGGTTATGTGTTGTCCCATAAAGCAAAAGGCTGCCAGTTCAATTCCTGGTAGGGCACATGCCTGGGTTGTGGGTTTGGCCCCCAGTGGGGATGCATATAAGAGGCAACTGGTCAATGTTTCTCTTTCACGTAGATGTTTCTCTACCTCTTTCTCCCTCCCTTCTCCTCTCTCTAAAAAATAAATATATAAAATATTTTAAAAACATCAGCCTTGCCTTATAAAATCCTCATACTGCTTTGAAGTTAGTGCTACCATTTTGCAGATGGAAAAACAAAGCCAGGAAATGGAAATATCTTGTTCAAGACCACATAAACAGTAGATAGCAAAAGAGTAGATAGAAAAAAAAAACTCAGCATGTTGGGATTCAAAATCTACATTCTTTCTCTAAAATTCTGACACCTTATAAAAAGTTCCATACTCACAAAATCCCTACAAAGTAAGTTTTACTACATAGGAGAAGACTGAGCCCAGAATGATGTGTAATAAGAGCTATCTTCTAAATTCACTCCCACCCATATGTGTTTATTTATCATCAAGTACAGTAGGTCTTTTGCATATATTCAGTGCATGCATACTATTCCCAGGATATGGTTAAGTTCCTAGTGAAGTCTCTACAAGCTTCAGAAATAGGGCCTTGTCACCATTTATTTGTCCTGTTGGTCATAATTGCCCTTTAGAGAGAGATCATCTGTTTGCATACTTTCACTTTCCCATTCTTGACCATACCTCTTTGGTGGATAATGCTATTCATTTTTCAGGATTCAGCTCAGATTTTATCCCCTCCAGGAAGTTCTCTCTAAATTCCCGAGACTGTGTTAGATGCCCCTCTTTTGTGCTTCTACATATACCACCTCCCCACTCGCTCTATCCCTTGTTTACTTTTGTTGTAACACAGTGTGATGTATTGTGTATCTCTACACTAGATTTAGAGTTCCTTGAAGGAAGGGACTGTGTCTCATTACTTTTTATAGAGCGTGGCAATGTATTTATTATTATAACATGATTCACTCTTTTAAGGGAACTCCAAGTTTCCTGGAAGATTCAGACTAGAAATTAAAGAGATGTTACAACTAATACCACAGAAATACAAAAGATCATATCATAAGAGACCACTATAAACAATTATACGCCAACAAAGTGGACAACCTAGAAGAAGTTGATAAATTCCTAGAAACAGAAACCTACAAAAACTGAATTATAATGAAATAAAAAATCTGAACAGAGTACTAGCAAGGAGATGGAATCAGTATTCAAAAACCTCCTAACAAACAAAAGTCCAGGACCAGACACCTTCACTGGTGAAAACTACCAAACATTCAAAAAAGAATTAATACCAATCTTTATCCAAAAAATAAAAAACAGAAAACTCTTTCAAACACATTTTATGAGGCCAGCATTACCCTGATAACCAGACAATGCCACACACAAAAATTACAGGCCAATATTCCTAATGAACATAGATGCAAAAATCTTCATCAAAATATTAGCAAGCCAAATTCAACAATATATAAAAATGATCATATACCATCATCTACTTTTATTCAACATAGTATTGGAAGTTCTAGCCAGTGCAATTAGACAAGAAAAGGAAGTAGGCAACCAAACTGGAAAGGAAGAAGTAAAACTGTCACTATTTGCAGATGACATGACATGTCATGTCATATAACATATTTATATAAAACTCTAAAGACTCCATCAGAAAACTGTTAGAACTAATAGCCAAATTCAGTAAATAAGTTGCATGATACAAAATCGATACATAAAAATGTGTGGCAAACTATCAGAAATAAAACAATCCGCTTTTTCTGCTGCTCCTGGTGCTGCTTGTGTGTTCATTCGGTGCAGACCTGGTACCTCTTTTGTGAAGTGGCAGATGAAGAGACAACATGCTCACCATGGCAGACCGTAAAGCCCAAGAAAGGAGTCAAGACTGAGAACAATGATCATATTAATTTGAAGGTGGTGGGGCAGGATGGTTCTGTGGTGCAGTTTAAGATTAAGAGGCATACACCACTTAGTAAACTAATAAAAGCCTATTGGAAAACATAGGGTTTGTCAATGAGGCAGATCAGATTCTGATTTGACTGGCAGCCCATCAATGAAACAGACACACCTGCAGGGTTGGAAATGGGGGATGAAGACACAGTTGATATATTCCAGCAGCAAACAGGAGGTGTCTGCTAAAAAGGGAAGCTGCTACTTTACTTCAGAACTCTGTCCCTCCAGACCAAGGAGCCATTCTCAATTAGTAAATCACAATTTGGTTCCACCACATCCTGACTACTAGTCTAGTTTTCTCTATTCTTTCACTTTCCCTTTCCCCATTCTTTTAATTGTGCATAAAGTAACTGATGTACATGCACACGCAATTGCATTTTTTTAACTGAATAGCCAATGGTATGTTTTGATCAACATCAAATGGAGATGGGATGGGGAAAAATATTGGTTCTGTGAAAATACCCCCTTTCTCCATTAGTGGCATGCTCATTCAGCTCTTTATATTCCAGCAAGTTAGTTTGCTCTCACTGTTGAACAAAAACAAAACAAAACAAAACAAAAAGTCCTTGCATATCTTGTTTTACTGGAGACTTTTAATGTTTCTCATTCATCATTGTAAAACCAAGGACAGTTTTATAACTTTTTTGTATGTAGCTGTTACATGTAAGGGCAATCTGTCTTTAAGTAGGGATAAATAAAAAGAAATGAATCCTAGTTTTCCCTGCAAATCAAGCATTTTGTTGTCTAAATAAACTTATTTAAAAAAAGAAAGAAAACAGTCCATTGCATCGAAAA
>VMDR010028451.1:0-13141 GCA_007922815.1 Macrotus californicus
TTTTTTCCTACCTTTTATCCCCCTCTACCCTGCACTTCCCTACCCCCCAGCATTCCAGCATTCTTCCCCCCCTTAGTTCATGTCCCTGGGTCCTACATATAAGTTCTTTGGCTTCTACATTTCCTCTACTATTCTTAACCTCCCCTTGTCTATCTTCTACCTACCATTTATGTTTCTTATTCCCTGTACCTTTTCCCCCATTCTCCACCCTCCCTCTCCCCACTGATAACTGTCCATGTGATCTCCATTTCTGTGATTCTGTTCCTGTCCTAGTTGTTTGCTTAGTTTGTTTTTGGTTTTGTTTTGTTTTGTTTTTAAGTTCAGTTGTTGATAGTTGTAAGTTTGTTATCATTTTACTGTTCATATTTTTTATCTTCTTAGATAAGTTCCTTTAACATTTCATATAAGGGCTTAGTGATGATGAACTCCTTCAACTTGACTGTATCTGGGAAGCATTTTATCTGCCCTTCCATTCTAAATGATAGCTTTGCTGGATAGACAAATCTTGGATGTAGGTCCTTGCCTTTCATGACTTTAAATACTTCTTTCCAGCCCCTTCTTGCCTGCAAGGTTTCTTGTGAGAAATCAGCTGATAGTCTTATGGGAACATCTTTCTAGGTAACTCTCTTCTTTTCTCTTGCTGCTTTTAAGATTCTCTCCTTATCTTTCATCTTCGGTAATGTAATTATGATGTGTCTTGGTGTGGTACTCCTTGGGTCCAACTTCTTTGGGACTCTCTGAGCTTCCTGGACTTCCTGGAAGTCTATTTCCTTTGCCAGATTTGGGAAGTTTTCCTTCATTATTTGTTCAAATCAGTTTTCAATTTCTTGCTCTTCCTTTTCTCCTTCTGGAGCCCTTATGATGTCAGGTGTTAGTACATTTAAAATTGTCCTGGAGGTTCCTAAGCCTGTCCTCCTTTTTTTGAATTCTTGTTTCTTCATTCTGTTCTGGTTGAATATTTATTTCCTCCTTCTGCTCCAAATCGTTGATTTGAGTCCCAACTTCCTTCCCTTCACTGTTGGTTCCCTGTACATTTTTATTTATTTCACTTTGCACAGCCTTCACTTCTTCCTCTATTTTGCATCTGTACTCAACCATTTCTGTGAGCATCCTGATTACCAGTGTTTTGATTTCTGTATCTGATAGGTTGGCAATCTCCTCATTGCTTAGTCCTTTTTCTGAACCTCCCTGTTCTGATCTGTTCTTTCATTTGGGCCATATTTTCTTTGTCTCGGCTCACCTGTTACATTGTAAAGGGTGGAGCCTTAGGTATTCAGCAGGGTGGGACAACTCTCTTAATGCATTTGTTAATATTTTGTTAAGGATTTTTATGTCTATGTTCATGAGGGATATTGTTCTGCTTTTTGGTATTGTCTTTGACTAGTTTTGATATCATGGTAACTTAGCTTCATGAAATGGATAAGGAAGGCTTCTATTTTTTGGAAGGGATTGTAAAGAATTAATATGTTAATTCTTATTTAAACTTTGGTTAAAATTTTCTAGTGAAACTATCTGGGCCTGGAGATTTCTTTATTTTGGTAGTTTTTAATTTATGAGTTCAATTTCTCAAGAGTTTCAGGGCGAGGGCTAATTAAGTGATCTATTTGATATTGAGTGAGTTGTGGTAATTTGTGTTTTTCTAGGACTTGGTACATTTCAACTATTTTGTCAAACAAACAAATATTTGTGTTCATAGCACTCACAATAGTGTTGTTCATAGAATTCCCCTATTATTATTTTGATTTTCTGATTTCTGCACAGTCTGCAGTGATATCTCCTATTTCATTTCTGATATTGGTAATATGTGTTTTCTTTTCTTTCTTTGTCAGTCTTGCTAGAGATTTGTTAATGTGATTAATTTTTTCAAAGAATCAGATCTTTGTTTTATTTTCTTTATTGCTTTTTCTGCTTTCAATTTCATTGATTTATGATTTTTAAATTTATTTTTTTTACTTTGGAGTTATTTTGCTCATTTTTACTAGATTCTTGAGAGAGGAGCTTAGATTATTGACTTGAGGCTCTTTCTCATTTTTAATGGATGCATTTAGTGCCATAGAGTTCCCTCTTGTCATTGCTTTAGCTGTTCCACAGAAACTTTTTCTTTTTTTAATCCTTACTTGAGGATATGTTAAAAATATATTTTTTTATCCTCACCCAAGGACATTTTAATTTGCTTTTTTAGAGAGAGAGAGGAAGGGGGAGAGAGAAACATCAATGAGAGAGAAGCATCAATTGATTGCCTTCGTTCACACCCAGACTGGGGATCATACCTGTCTGGAGCAGGGATGAACCCACAACCTAGGCCTGGAATACGTTTTACTGATTTGAGAGAGAGAGAGAGTGGGAGGGGAAGAGAGAGGTGGAGAGGGAGGGGAGGGGAGAGAGAGAGAGAGAGAGAGATCATTAATGTTGATCAGTTGCTTCCCGTACGTACCCCAACTGGGGATCGAACCCATAACTTGGGCATGTGCTCCGAATGGGAATGGAATCTGCAACCTTTTTGTGTATGGGATGAGGCTCCAAACAACTGAGCCACCTGGCCACGGCCTCACAAACTTTTATTGCTATATTTTTAATTATCATTCAGTTCAGTATATTTTTAATTTTCCCTTGAGACTTCCTCTTTGACTCATTGATTATTTAGAATGTTGTTTAGTTTCCAAGTGTTTGGAGATTTTTCTGTTATTGATTTCTAGTTCTTTCTTTTCCTATTTTTGATTTTCTGGTTTCTGTTATTATCTAGTTTGATTCCATTGTAGTGATAGATTTCACTGTATATTTTTTCATTTCTTTTACATTTTTTGAAGTTTGTTTGAATACCTAGGGATATATTTTGACATGTGTTCTGAGGGCACTTGAAGAGAATGTATATTCTGCTTTTGTTGGGTGGAGTAATCTATATGTGTTGATTAAATTTTGTTGGTTGATGGTATTATTGATTTTTTCTATATTCTTGCTGATTTCTGTCAAGTTCAATCAATTGATGAGAGAAGGGGTGTTGAAATCTTCAGTTGTAATTGTGAATTTGTCTATTTTTAACTTTTTCCTATTTGCTTTATATATTCTGCAGTTCTGTTTTTCGGTGTATACGCATGTAGGATTGCTTTTTCTTGGTGGATTGACTCTTTTATCATTATATAATGTCTTTCCTGCTTCTGGTAATTTTCTTTCCTCTGAAATCTACTTTATGTGATATTTACACAGCCCTGCTGCTTTCCTTTTATTATTGCTTGCATGGTGTAACCTTCCCACCCTTTTACTTTCAGCCTGCCTATATTGTTATATTTGAAATGAGTTTTTTGTAGACAGCATATAGTTGGGTAATGTTTTTTTAATCCACTCTGCTCTGCCATCAGTTGTTTTTTAATTGATATATTTAGACCATTTTTATTTAATGTAATTATTGATATATTAAGTCTTAAGTCTGACATTTTATTTATTGTTATTTTTTATTTTTCTGTTTATGTTTTCCTAACTTCCTCTTGGTTACTTGGACATTTATAAAGAATTCTATTTTGATGTATCTATAACATTTTGACTGTATCTTTTTGTATAGTTTTTTATTGGTTGTTCTAGGTTACATTATATACACATAACTTACCACAATCTTCTGGTGTCATTTGGCCAGTTCTGGTGAGGTGCAGTAACCTTACCTCCTTCTGTCCCTTCAACCCTGCCTGTTTATAACAATTATATATTAAAGTTATAACATAATTACAAATTATAAATTGAACATTAATTCTACATACAAACCATCAAACATAACTTTGAAAACAAGAGGAGAAAAACAGTTTACTGTATTTAACCATAGTTTTACTCTTTCTTATGTTTTTTATTTCTACTGATATTCCAAGATTCCTACTTTTATTTATTTTGTTTAGAGAACTCTAACAATTCCTTTTGGGTAAATGTCATGATGGCAAATTCTCTTAATTTCCCTCATCTGAGAATGCCTTGACTTCCTCTTCATCCCTGGTAGACATTTTCACTGTGTCAAATCAGATTATGGTTCTTTTCTTTCAGCACTTGACCATGCAGTGCCGTACCCTTCCGGCCTCCATGGTTTCTGATGAGAAATCTGCTTTAATAAAAATTGTTGTCTTTGTGTAGGTAAGGTATTGTTTCTCTGCTGCTATTTCCATGATTTTTTAAGTTTTTAGAAGTTTGCCTGTAATATATCACACTGTGAATTTTCTTAGGTTTAGACTGTTTTGAATTCGCTTAGCTTTTGGGGATGTTTCCAGACATTATTTCTTTGAGCACTTTAAAAATATATATTTTATTCATTTATTTTTAGGAGGGGAAAGGAGGGAGAAAGAGAGGGATGTTGGGAACCGCTCTGCCTGGTTTCAGAAGCTGTAACCCCCCATGGCTAAGGCTGAGTAGAGGACCTTGGGACCATAAGCCACTAAAGAGACAAAGCTTTTCTCCTTGGCAGGGGCGCCGCCTCTGCCCCTTTTAATTCACCCTGCTTGGCCCTGGGCAGATGACTGGTTAGCCAATGATGGGTAAGATTCCTCAAGGGAGGGATGACCCAAGACAGGCACAGTCATGAAGAGGCCATCAGGGAGGAACTTGGGGGGCTATAGAAAAAGGGGGTGATGGACCCTCACCCCTCGGCTTTGACATAGCCTGAGTCCTCATTCTGTCTTCGAGAAGTCTCCTGATCTCTTGGCTGCTTTACTTCCCCCGCCTGACTTAAGCCTGAAACAATGCTGGAGGGTGATGCAGCCCTGGACCAGAACAGGTGGTTCCCCAGAGCGATCAGGCCAAAGAAAGAATGCATAAAATCCTGTGAAACCTGCTTTGCTAGTGTCCTCAATTTTCTGATAAGGGTCCAAGCATGAAATGAGTTTGTTTCCTAAAGTTTTGTGGCCCTTTGGGTAACTGACCCTGACTCAGAATAAGCCCTCATAGTTCCTTGAATGTTATCTGTAAGAAGTAATCAGCAACATCCTTTCCTGTGTTATCTGTAAAAGGTAATCACCTAAAGCAAACCTGAGCATAATGAATGAGAACCTTCTTTGATGTATGCTATTAGATAAAGCAATAAAAGTCTGTCCAGGAGAGGGTCAGGGTGCTCTCTTACTCAGAGAGTGGCCGTGCTGTCCCTTTTTCTCCACAGGATTTCTGTAGTCCCTGTGAATTTGTTCATTGCATCCACCACATACAGACCTCGCTGGATAGAGTCCACATCAGAGGGAGAGAAACATCGATGTGTGGCTGACTCTTGTGCGCCCCCAACTGGGAACCTCATCTGCAACCCAGGCATGTGCCCGGACAGGGAATCAAACCAGCAACCTTTCATTTGGCAGGCTGATGTCCAAACCACAGGACCACATCAGCCAGGGCTCTTTGAATACTTTTTTACCTCTGCCCTTTCTTTCCTCTTCTTCCAAGACTCCAATGGCACAGTTTTTAGATCCTTGGTTATAGTTTCATGCATTCCTGGGATTCTGTTGATTTTTTTCCATTCTATTGTCTCTTGGTTGTTCAGATTGGGCAGTTTCTATTATTCACTGATCATTTTCTCTGTCCCTTCCAGCCTATTGTTGAGCCTATACTCGGAGTTTTTATTTGATACTATAGTTTTTAGTTCTGACATTTCCATTTGGTTTTGTGTCTTCTGTTACTTTGCTGAAACTTTCCTGTATTTTCATTTTTTCAGGCTGTTTCTCATGGCTTGCTAATTATTTTATGATGGCTACTTTTAATCTTTGTCAGATATTTCTAACATCTCTGTCATCTTAGTGTTGTCCTCTGTTGATTGTCTTCCTCATTCAACCTGAGATCTTCTATGTTCTTGGCATGACATGTGAGTTTTGATTGAAGCCTGGATATTTTGGGCATTATATTATGAGATGCTGGATCTTCGTTAAATTTCGTGTTTTTACAGGCTTAGTCTGCCAAAGTCCAAGCAGGGAAATGGGTGCAGCACCATGACTGCCAGGTAGTGGCAGCCCGGGTTCTGGACTCAGCTCCTGTTGGCACCTGAGCAGAGGGGCTTCTCATCACGGCCGGGTTGGGGTGGGAGCTGCAGCTTCCCAGCAGACTTTTGCTGATATCACACTGGCTGGGAGGGCAGGGGTGCCTCATGACTGCTTTTGACACGGACTCCAGTGACACTGTGACAAGAGGGGGGGCTTCATTTCCGCTGTGGTGAATATGCTGACTCTTCGCTAGGCCTCCACTGGCACCACCCTAGTGGAGAGGGCGAGGGTTGACTCGATATTGCCTTGTGGGGGCTCCACACATCGTTTCCACTGACACTGCAGAGGGTGACGCCTTGTTATCTGCCGGCAGGCGTGAGGGCTCTGCTGCCCCACTCCGCCTTCTCTGATGCCACTTTGGTGGGGAGTTTGGGATGAGGGTGGAAATCCAGGCTGATGCGGGTGGGGGCCACCTTGTTTTCTGTGATATTTGGCTGAATTAGAGTGCTTATGGTCGAAAAGTTTTCTGCCTTGCTATGCTGCCTCTTTCCTTGTCTTTTAAGAGCACAGGCTTTGTTGGGGGCCTTTTGGTTTGTGCCCATGGGCATTTCAAGTTGCCCCCCTTTTTAGCCTGGACTATATGAGTGTATTTGTTCACTAGGGCTGCTATAAAACAGTATTACAAACTGCTTGGCTTAAATGGCAGACCCAAAATTTGGGGTGTCTTACACATCTAGCATAGTGTCTTCAATGAAATAAGTGCATTCCTACAAAATGAAGCTGTATGTTTGCTCATTAAATCCTATATTTTCTTAAGTGCATATATTTTCATATTAAACCTAGTGGCTGATGCCTTGCGCACACTGCCGCTGCCTTGGACCCTCCGGCTCCCAGTCATGGTCAACCCCACCATGTTCTTTGACATCGCTGTCCACAGGGAGACTCTGGGCCGCGTCTCCTTCGAACTATTTGCAGACAAAGTTCCAAAGACAGTAGAAAACTTTTGTGCTCTGAGCACTGGGGAGAAAGGGTTTGGTTATAAAGGTTCCCGCTTTCACAGAATTATTCTGGGATTTATGGCCAGAGTGGTGACTTCTCACGCCACAATGGCATAAGCGGCAAGTCCACCTATGGGGAGAAATTTGGTGGTGAGGATTTCATCCTAACAGTTCCCAGTTTTTCATCTGCACTGCAAAGACCCAGTGGCTGGATAGCAAGCAGGTGGTCCTCCACCAGGTGAAAGATGCGTGGATATTGTGACAGCCACGGAGCGCTACGGGTCCAGGAATGGCAAGACCAGCAAGAAGATCCACCCCTCCTCATTACTGACCGTGGACGACTGTAATAACTTTGACTTGTGTTTTATCTTAACCACCAGACCATTCCTTCTGTAGCTCAGGAGGGCACTCCTTCACCCCCATCTGCTTGGAATGTTCTATAATCTTTGTGCTCTCTCCCTGTAGTTCATTGGGTTCCATGTTTTCCTTACTCTTTCCAAGTCTAGCTGGTTTGCAGAGTTAAGTTTATGATTATGAAATAAAAACTAAACAATTGTAAAAAAAAAAACTAGTGACTGAACTATGTGTTTATTTTCCAAGCTCTGAGACTGCTCTGGACTCATGTTGGTTTTTTTAAACCACTGTATTGTGGTGTGATTGACATACAAAAGGCGGCCCTCATTTATGCATACAGAGTGATAAATGTGGAGGAAATACACTTGTATGAAACTAGCACCATGGTCTATGCCATAAACATATCCATGACCTGAAAAGTTTTCTCCCTCCCTTGTTTCATTGATTATTTCAGAGCTTCATGTGTGTGTATATGTGTATATGTATGTGAGTATGTATACACACATATATGTAATATGTATATTTATTCTCCCAAAAGTCTTGGGTCAGTTCTTGTTAACAAAAACCTTTGGTTATAAACTAAACTTTGTATGTGGCAGACTTTATGTTTGAGGCTGGAGGCGATTTAGTTGGTTGACTCATCATTTTATCTATCAAAATCACTTGAGCATGACTCATCAGATAGTTTATCCCAGCCAAGAGATATGTTTGGGACTGAAAATGGTTTTAGCTCAAACAAACAGTACCTACTTTTGGAAGATTTTCCTCAAGCTGATGAAAATGAGAAATTTCAAAGTTGCAGTATTTTTGTTTTCAGAAACAGAAAAACAGAAGAAATTATACCAAATGGGAAGAATGTTAGCGTGGTTCTTTTCTGTTTTCTCATTTGAACGCACGACATTTTCTGGTGAAGAGAGCCCTGTTACTCACGCCTCAGACACAGCCCGAAGTCTAGTTAGTCCGTGTTAGTGCGTGCTAGTGCGTGTTAGTGTGTGCTAGTGCGTGTTAGTGGGTCCTTTGGCCTCATCTTCTGTAGTGATTTTTTTAGGCAGTTCACTGTACCTGATAATAGACGTATTGACCAAATAATTAAAAAGCCTCATTCTTTATTTTGTGGGAACCCACATAGAACCAAATAAATTTTGCTTCTGATGGGTTCTTCCTGTTTGGGGAGCAACTCTATCATCTCTGTGTGAGTAAATCAGGTCCTTCTTACCCAGCAGAGGCCTGGATGGCCAGTTGTCTGCTGTCCATGTTAAGGGAAGTGTGGTTCTCTCTGGCTGCTTAGGTCCTTGGACATTTTGTTTTTCCCCTCCTTGGCAGGCAAGGGAGGAAAGGGTGTCTATTTAAATTGTTAAGTGCAGCCTCCTTCATTAGGTGCTTGCCCCAGAGGGTTTATCTGTGAGTACCACACTGAGGGTTAAGGCAGTGATTCTTAATGGGGCTGTAAAGGAGGCAGAACCCTGGTCTGTGGGCAGCATCAGGCTTCTGAGGAAAAAAAACTTGGATGGACTCGGGCACACAAAAGAGAATTGTGTTCGGTTGGTGACTCTTGGAGAGTGGGGGTGGGAGGTTACTTTAAAAAGCCCTGTGTCTGTTTGGAGGCTGTGGCCTAGTGCAAGGAGCATGGACCTTGGAGTCCCATAGACTGGCCATTTTCCACATATCTGACCTTGTGATAAATCACTCAGTCTTTTAGGTCTCAAAATAAATTGGGCCTAATTCTTACTTCGAGGGATTATTATCAATATTGAATTGAATTTGAAAGTCACAAATCACTGAAACTGACTAAAGAAGAAATAGAAAATCTGAATGACCTAAAACAAGGAAAGACATTGAATTAATAATTAAAATTTTGCCATGAAGAAAAGCCTATTTCCAGATAGATTCACTGGTGAATTCCACCAGACATTTGAAGAAATAATGCTAGTTTACAAACTCTCAGAAAATAGAGGAGTAGGGGAAAGTCTCTAGTTCATTCTGTGAGGTGAGAATTAACCCTGATATCAAAGCCAGACAAAAATGTGACAAGAAAATTACAGGCCACTAACCCCCATGAATATAGACACAAAGATCTTCAACAAAACATTAGTAAACCTGTTGTGTCAGTTGGGTACTAGCTTACCAGAGGTGACCCCTTCATAAGTTATATTAATGTCTAACCACTGTGCTGAAACTGATATAATATTGAATGCCAACTGCAACTGAAAAGAAACAAGTTAATTAAAAATAAAAAATACAATCAAGTAGAATTTATCCCAAGAACGTAACATCAGTTTATACTAAAAAATAAAGTAATATACTATGTATTAACAAAGGACAAACCCCCCCCACGGATCATCTTAGTAGATGCAAAAAAAGCATTAGACAAAATCTAACACCCGGTCATAAAAACTCTCAATGAACCAAGCAAGGGAGGTGGGGGCTTCCTCAATCTGATAAACAGCATCCACAAAAACCTACAGCCAACATTCTACTTAATGGTGAAAGACTGAAACCTCTCCTTTACGACCAGAAATGTGGTTGTTGGCACTTCTTCAATTTAACATTGTATTGGAGTTAACTAGTGCAATCAGTCAAGAAAGAGAAATAAAATAAACCCAGAACGGAAAGGAAGAAGTAAAAGCTGTCTTTGCTGAAAGACAACAAGATCCTGTATGTAAAAAATTTTAAAAAACAACACTGGCTGGTGCAGCTCTGTGGATTGAGCGATGGCCTGTGAACCAAAGGGTCGCTGGTTCAATTCCCTGTCAGGGCACATGCCTGGGTTGTGGGCTGGGTCCCCAGCTGGGGGCATGTGAGAGGTAACCACACATCGATGTTTCTCTCCTTCTCATTCTCCTTAAAAATAAACAAATAAAATTTTTAAATTTTTTAAAAAATTTAAGAAACACACACTACTAGAATAAATGAGCTCAACAAGGTCACAGAATAAAGGAACAATATACAAAAATCAATTGCATTTCTATTTATTAGCAATGAATAATATAATAATGAAATTAGGAAAACAATTTCATTCATAATAGCATCAGATAGAATAAAATACGTAGGAATAAATTTAACAAAAGAACTGTAAGACTTACACATTGAAAACCGTATAGCTTTTCCAAGAGAAACTAAAAAAGATAAAAATGAATAGATATTTCATGTTCACTGATGAATTGGAAGACTCTGTATTATTAAGATGGTAATTTACCCCACATTTAGGGAGAATTACCATTTTAATTCCTTTTGAATCCCAGCAGGTTTTTTGTTTGTTTGTTTGTTTGTTTTGCAAAAATTGAGATGCTGACAAGCTAATCCTAAAACTTATGTGGAAACACAAAGGGCCCAAAAGAGCCAAAGCATCTTGTAAACTGGAGGATTTACACTGTCAGGTATCAAAACTTCCTACAAAGCTACAGTAATTAAGACTCTGTGGACCTGGCACAGGACAGACACACAAATCAATGGAACAGAATTAAGAGTCCAGAAATAAACCCTTACATTTATGGTCAATTGATTTTTTAACAAAAGTACCAAGACAATTCAATGGGGAAAGAATAGTCTTTTCAAGAAATGATTCTGTGACAATGGAATATCCACATGTAAAAAGATGAATCTAGACGCTTATACCAGACAAAAAGCTTAACTCAAAATGGGGCATTAACCTGGTGTAAAACCTAAAATTATAAAACTTTCAGGAGAAAATATTTGTGACCTTGAGTCAGGGAAAAATTTCTTAAATATTATGCCAAAAGCATTGTCCATAAAAGAAAAAGATGATGAATTGTACTACATCAAAATTAAAAATGCATGGCTTCAAAGGGGACCATTAAGAAAATGGAAAGATAAGCCACAGACTGCGAGAAAATATATGCAGATTATATAACTGATAAAGGCCTTATTTCGAAATGTCTGAAGAATCCTTACAACTCAATAAGAAAAAAAAATAGTATAAAATGGGCTAAAGATTTGAATAGACATTTCACCAAAAAAGATACGTGAATGGTCAAAAAGCACACAAAGAGATGCCCAACATGGGAGGTAAGTCATTAGGTAAATGCCAATTGAAACCAGGATGGAACACCACTTCACACACACTGAAATGTTATCATCGAAAGGACAGACAATAGTAAAAATGGGAGAGGATACGGAGAAATCAGAACCCTTATACATTGCCGGTGGAAATGTAAATGGTGCGGCTACTTAGGAATACAGTTTGACAGTTTCTTTTAAAAGTTAAACATACATTTACTATGTAACTCAGAAATTCTACTGGTAGAAATCTACTAACAGAAACAAAAACATCCACACGCAGACTTGAATGTAAATGTTCGTTACAACTTTATTCATAATAGCTTCCAAACTGGAAACAAATGTCCATTAGCTGGTGAAATGGATAAATAAAATGTCATTTACTCACACAGCAGCATACTATTCAGCAATAAAAAGAACAAAATATTTATACATGCTACAGTATGAACCACAAAAACACACTAAATGAAAGAAGCCAGATGCAAAACCCCACATACTGTAGGAATCCATTTATGTGAAACATCCAGGTAAATCATAGAGACAGAAAGTAGTTCAGCAGCTGCCCAGGGCTGGGCATGGGAATAGGGAGCGACTACAAATGGGTCTTTTTGGGTGATGGAAACATTCTAAAACTGAGATGTGGCAGTAGTTGCACAGTGCTGTAAATTTAGTCAAAGTTATGGAATTATCCCCTTGAGTGAATTTTATAGTGTGTAAATATTCTTTAATAAAGTGTTTGTGATTAAACAAGTTTAAATTATAGAGGCTGGCACCTGGTCCTCAATAAGTGGTGGTATTATTCATTGAGGACGTGCTTCATCTGCTGAACTCAGACCTGATGCCTCAGGGGGCGAGGATGGCAAAGAGTGCTACCAGCGAGCGCTTCCGGAGTACTGAGTACTCATTGTGTTCCAGACACCTTGCTGACTGCTCCGTGTACATTACCTCCTTCGGTCCTTCCAACAGTCCCCTGACACAGGTAGTATTATTACGCCTGTTCTGCAGATAAGGAAATGGAAGCTTTGTTAAGGTCACGAGGTGAAGGCATGGGGAACCCTTTGCCTCCAACTGATCTAACCTGTTCTAATGTATTGAGAGCCTGTAAGACCTAAGAATTTCTAGTCAGCTCATGGGGCCTGCCAAGTGGCTCTGAGCATCTCTTCATTCTATGCTTGGCCCTGTGGAATCTTCCCCTGTTTGAAAGCTTGACACAAGTATCGGAGGTCACCTGGCAGTTCAGCTGTGTGATGAGATTGGTAGTCACCGTAACAGTAGTTAACCGCCTAACTCAGACTCATGTTCATCCTTGTTATGAGACTGTGACCTCTCTTGCCCCATGGTGGAGAATGGTGACGTGAGCCACTTCTGAGCATTGCCTGATTGACTTCTGTGACTTGGGCCAAAGTTTCCACCTTACTTCTGCCCTGGGAGGTCCCTGGAGGTCAGGAAAACCTTTCCCCAAGGGTTTCCCTCAGCCGAAACTCAGTAGGCCCGTGGTCCATTCATTATTATCCTTGGGCCACAATGCAGCCCAAAGAGTTTGGAATGTTTTTTTATTTTTTTATTTTTTAATATATTTTATTGATTATACTATTACAGTTGTCCCATCTCCTCCCCCCACCCCCCTCCCTGCACACCCCTTCCCCCCACACTCCCCCTTTTTAGTTCATGTCCATGGGTCATATATATGAGTTCTTTGGCTTCTACATTTCCTATACTATTCTTAACCTCCCCCTGTCTATCTTCTATCTACCATTTATGCTTCTCATTCCCTGTACCTTCTCACCCTCTCTCCCCACCCACTCCCCTGATAACCCTCCATGTGATCTCCATTTCTGTGAT
>VMDR010028452.1:0-13144 GCA_007922815.1 Macrotus californicus
GCCACAAAAAAAATCTTTAAAACATTTCAATTTTCTTCCCCAATACACTTTTTAAAGTAAGTGGTATAAAGCAGAATTGATTGGATTAGTACGGATCTCTCCTTCTTCTTTCTTTCTCCATCACACTGAAGTTTTCAAATCCAGGGACTAAGAAGAAGCAGGCCAAAAGAGAGGTTTGTTTCTGCCCCAAGTGAAAGGCTTAGCCCTGAATAATTTTGGCAGCCTCTTCATGATATTCAAATGATTTTGACAGTGTTAAATATAATTCTAAAAGCCTTAGTGCATTCTCTTAATTCTTCACTTTTTCATCTTGACATTAGTCTGGTTAGGTCCAAACTTTGGGTGAGAGGTTAAGTGACATGGTTAATCTCTTAACCTCCCTCAAGAAGGGCTTTTTCAGAAAGGCCCTAAGGTACTGAGGTGACAGGGCCTATATCCTTGATCAAGGTAGTGACGAAAAGCAGAGGTAGAGTGGGGAAAGGGAATCAAGGCATGGGTGAGGATGATATGCAGATAACAACACACCTCAAATGCTCATAGCCACTCACCTTCTGAAGATGAATTATTTATTAAATCAGTTTTTCAGTCTTGGCTACAAAGGGTCTCACTTACTGGCATTTATTTTCCCAGTCTTCCAGTCTCCTGTACTTATTTCACAAGAACCGAAGGGGAGATTCTGTAGGGAATCCATGCTTGCATTCCAAGTCAGTGTGATGTGTATCCAAAATACTATTACTTATCTTTAAAGAAAGGAAATATCATTTTGTACCAGATGTTTAAAGAGGCTTAATTTTTTTTCTATATAATTTAAAACCAGGAATGAGAAAATGGAATTTTCTTGTTTAAAAAAATTATTTCAAAAATACGAAAGTAGGCCAAAGTGGCCTGCTATATTAAACTTCAAGGCTTTGATTTCAAACACATTTTTCATTCTTCTCCACATAGAAATTTGCTACATAGTTTATACTCCCACTGATTTGTGTTTTCCTTTAAAGATGTTTGAAAGAGAGGAGATCATATTTCATTTTATTTTTTTTCCTGATGGCCCGCACAGTACAGTGTCCGGGCCCAACCAGACACACCATCAATGCTTGTTCTTTATTTTAACACCTACCCACTTGTTACGCTTTGAGAAGGCACAAGGGCATTTCTTGCCTCAGAACTCCTCTAAACACCTTACCAAACGGTATTTTCTATCAACTCTGGGACAGAGATAATTCCGCACGTCTTTGCCAGTCTACATTTTTGCTCTCAGTCGAGAATTGTCTTGAGAACAGCAAATAAATTTTCGTTGAGTACTTAGTGTGTGCCACTGCTATGCCAAGTTCCTCAGGGATATCATTTTCTTAATCCTCATTAACTCTTTGAACTATAAAGCACAATCATTACCCCCATTATTCCAAAGAGAAAGTGAAGATTGAAATATCATGTTCAAGGTTACTCCACTAAGCAGTTGCAGAGCCCAGGGTTGTCGGACTCCAAATATCCTTCCAACTAAGCACTGGCAGGTTGCGGGATATCAGTGAAAACCTAGGATGCTGATAAGATTTAAAAAGTTCCAAAGATGTTAATCTCCTCAGTTTTGTTTAAGCCACTACCAAACTTGCCCCCACCCCATCCTGTCCTCTTGAGGACAACTATTGGTTTAAACCAACACTCCTCCTTGCCTGGCACTTTCCTGTCCTACCTTTGGAAGCCCCACCCTGCAGCTTCTGTCCTTCATTGCTTTGCCCTGGGCTTCTGCTGCAGGATCTTTGCTCAGCTGGCCTCCTTGAGGCAGCTCCACCCAGCACTGATGGTAGAGATGTGCGCATTTAACGCCCTTCTCTGTTGTCTATGAGAACTATGGGACGCTGGTGTGTAGCAGACGGGGGCAACTGTGATCTCTGTGTAAGCCTAGAGGTGTTCTCTGCTCCTGCTTCCTTCTCTTCTGTGACTCTCCCTGCCATTTTAGAGTTTTTTTTTTTTTTATTTTTAAGCTTAGCTTTCTCTCTAAGGTTAAAAAAAGGTTTCCTCTTTTCTCTAGACGTTTCTCCTTCCTCTTTTTACTCACATTCCAAATTGACACAAGCTACTTTTTGGAACACGTTCCCTCTCATGAAATGGAGCTTTTCTTTCTCCCCCTATTCTGGTGGGCACTTTAGCCAGTAGCAACGTTCCGGCACGGGACGTGTGAGTTGGTACCTAACACAGGGTAGTGCACGGCTTACGGAGCTCGCCTGTAACACGTGGCTCAATTACCTGCCACACAGGAATCGCCTTGTTAAAGACGGCAGGTACTATCTTTGCTTTCCCGGCAGGCTCCCTTTGCCAGGGCTTCCCCCACATCTCAAGTGCACATTCCCGCTAGACTGAACCCTTGGAAGGGAACCCAGATTCTGAAACCCGATTTTTAAATTATTCCGTTTGACTGCTTGCACTGTACATTTAAAACACAGACCTTTTGGAAAAAGAAACTTCATGAATATTCACTTCCCTTTTGCAGATTCAAATGCCTCATTGAGTTTGCTCTGCACTTCAGTTTTAGAAAAAACAAATGGAAATCGGTTGATATACTTCTCAAGTTGAAGTTCTCTTTTTTTCCTCTTCTCTTTCCTTTTCTTTCCTCTTCTCTTCTCTTGTTTTCTTTTTTCCTTTCCTCTCCCTTCTCTCCTCCTTGGGCCCCCTCCCTCTGTCTCTTGGTTTAACTTCTTGTTCTCCAATATCTCAGCCCTTTTCATGTCTTATTGTCTCTGGCATTCATCCTGCTATCAGAAACAATTTTGAATGATTTCAAATTCAGGTTTTCATACTCAGCAAGGCCAGAAACTGTAGTGTTGCATATATCAAGTAGGACAGAAGTCTCTAAAAGTCACCTGTGGAGTACGCACTATTCCATTTAAGCCCTTGAGCATCAGGTCCAATCAATAATGTCTGTTATTGCCATGTTGCCCAAAGAGATTCTAATGGGTTTTCTGAATGCTCCCCTGCCCAGCTCTGGGTGGGGCAATTCCTGTCTGGGGACTGAGGCAAGTGTGTTGGTAATCTCAGGTTATCTATCATTCCTCCTTTCTATTAACTAGGTAATTTCTTATGCTCCCGATTCCTCTGACATTTTTACCTGGAAAAAATAAAGTTAAAAAGAATACCACAAATAGGTGTGGTAGAATCAAGAAATGCTTGGAAGATGGCCACATGGACAATTCTCCCTTCATACTGATGGTGAAGGGCAGGGTGGGGGATTCATGAGTTCACTGTATAGTTGGAAGCCTTAGGGTCTTTCCAGCACAGGTTGCCCTGAGCTACTGTCTGTCAGGGGTGCTTCTGTTCACTGCAGTGTGGCCACTCTGTGTTCTTCACCTTGTCGTCCAGCGCCTCTTGGCATTCAGTCACTGCTATGGCAGATATCCAAGTGCTAAGGGATTTGAACTTGGCAGGTTCCCAAATCATGGTGTATGAGATGTGGCCACCAACATCTCTAGCACTCCGATCTTGTAGCTTTTACTTTTGTCCATCTGTGGTCAATCCTCTGGTGGGCCTGGGTGGTCCGTCTTATATCTCCAATCAGATCATGTCACTGGCCAGATTTGAAGCTAAAGCTGTTCCCATGTCCTCAGAGACTTTTATGCTCTGGTCCCTGTCTTCCTCTGTGATCCATTTCTCTCTACTCTTCTACATGTTCACTCAATTCCAGCTTCTTGGGCTACTGACTCCCAAACCTGCAAGCATACTCCTGAATATGAAGCCTTGGCAAAGACTCACTCTGCTTTATTTCTTTAATCGTCTAGTTACAGATTCATATTTGGAAGTAATGACCCCCCTTGAGGGGGCCCAAGGGATCAAGGGGGGGAGCAGAAGACCAACAGCACTTCTTCCTTCTCTGGATCTAGAGGAGATCAACAGGGAGAACCTCCTTAAGAAGCAGGAGGAGAGGCAGGGAGTCACGAGGGGCTGCTTTGGCTGCTGTTGTTCATAGAATTGTTTCTTGAAAGGTGATATTTAGAAGGGGCAAATTTGAGGTGATGAGAAATTAGGCCATAAATAAATGTTAGCTGCCATAATTATTATTACTTAAAAAAAAAACATTTTAACCAATGCCTGGGAGACTATATGACTTACATCAGAGGCACCTACATTTGGTACTTTAATCCTGGAAGTAGCATCTTGGTTTTTATGATTGTGAATTTTTATTCTTTCCTAATCAAATCTTAGTCCCGCTTTTTTCCTTCTTTTCCCTTCTCAAAGATGTAAATTAAACAGCAGAGTTGTTTTCCACAGTTACTCTGTGCCTCACTCTGTGGGTTATGAGGTAGGACGGTACTACTTTCTGTCACTTCAACCTGACGGGATTTTTATTTTATTTGCCATGTCTCTTCGGTTGCATGTTATCATAAAAGCATGATCTCCCAGATTATGCTCATTTCAAAGAGGGAGATTTGAGCAGTACTGTAACATGGTGGATATTATTTTTAAGTCAGAAAAATCTTAGGCTCCTATTCAACAATTCATCAGTTATTAAGAAGGAATATTACAGTAGATATTCCAAAGCAGTGACTTAACATCTTTATTCACTTCATCTAAAGTAAAATAAAAGGCAAAACAATGACAACTGTAGGCAGAACATTTCTTCCAAGGTGGCACCCTTAATCCTAAAATGTAGGGAGCACATTGTCTTTATGAGTGGAAGGGAGGTGTCCAAGAAGTTCTGGAAGGTTAATTTTTCAAACAAATGTTAGTAAAAGGAACACTGCTTCAGATGTGGAACCTCTGTCGGTGGAAAGATGTGTGTGAGTCTTTAACAAAAAGTGGCTCAAAGGCATCCGGGAGCCACCAGGAATTCCTGCTGTCATGGACCCCAAAGATTATGGGCATGTATGGCATCAGCAAGACTGAGAGCTAGAACAGAAAGTAGTTCTGGCTCAGCCTCGCCTCCTCTCATGATTTTCTCTGTGGTTTTCCCTTTGCTGAGATGTGCCATATGTTAAAAGGGACAGAGTTCTTCAGACAAAAGACCCCTGCTTCTCCAGCCTTCATTGTGACTGGACTTTCATGTGGGACAAATCTGAGTTCATTTTCATTTTGCAACTTGTTGGCTGTGCATCTTTGAAAGAGTTAGTTAGCCTCTCTGTGCTATTGTTCCCACAGCCATAAAGTGAGAATAATGATTTCCACATACCAGGCTTACTATGGTCATTAAATCACAAGCAGGCAAGTTCTTAAGCTTGACATTCTGTGTTCAAATCCCAGTTTAGCTACTTATCAACGGTGTTCGATGTTGGCAGCCCACCCCCAACCTCAGTGTGCAAAAGGAGTAATAACCATATCTACGTCATGTGAGTGTTGCAAAGATACAATGTAACAAATGCATGGAAAGTCCTTGGCTCTGTCATGTTTTTAAAGTGAGCCCTCAAAAAACATCAGCCATTATTAACACATCAGTATTAATTGCTGGGTTCAGAGTAGCTCCATAAATTGTAATTCCCCCCTCCCTAAAATATTCCCATTCAGGGATTTTTTTTGGGTTATTACCTACTAATGCAAACTTTGCTGATTAGGGAATTTTTCATGGATGTTAATTTTGCAATTTTTTCCTCAATGCTTTGTGACCCATCTTGTGTGGGGGGAGCCTCAGAGGTCAGAGTCATTTTAGGATAAGGGACTCTTTGTCTCAGACATTCTTGCACAAAAGAGAGGATGAGCCATGGCTGATTTTACCAGCTGTTAAAGATAATTGTCACCAAGATTTGGGAGGTGTGACAGGAAGGAGCACAGACTGTGGAATCAGATGAGAGGGGTTGAATCCTAGCCCACCAGACAACCTCCTTGTCAGCTGTGTGGCCTTAGGCTGGTTATTATTATTACTTTTTAAAAGTTATCCTGGATTGCCAGCTCTTCATGGAGAGAACCACAATGAAAGTAATGCCTGTGTGAAAGGGGGGTCTGATGAGGTCTCTGATGTAGAAGGGGCTTGTGCTCCGCAAACTGCAAAGCACTGTGCAAAGGCATTTGAAGACGTGGAAATCAGAGAAGTTATCTCTGCTGATTTAAGTTTGCAGAATGAAATGGTTTTAGAAATAAGAGGGGAAAGCAACAGCATCGTTTTTAATGAGTTGTGACAGCGACGCAATGCTTTTCTTGTTTAAAAATTTTCTCCAGAAAATAAAGGCAAGGATCAGAAGGAATTCGGTTACCTCTCAAGCTGCTTCTGCGTTTAAACCTTATCTATCGAGTTTTGAAGACAGATCATGGCCATGCAGGTGGGGTATCGCACAATTCCAACATTCTAATTCAGTCATAACACAAAACTTGAGGTATGCAAAACCAGACGGGGAGGAATGACATTTGGCAGGGATTATTCCCTGTTCTGTGATTACATCATGATTATGGAAAAACATCACTAAACACACCTCTCTGCTTAACATTTATTTTGTAGGTTGAAGGTATAGAAAATTTGTTCTTAATACGTGGGCTTTGAGCATGCAGTAGACATTTTGGATACTTGCCAAATATTTTCAGGACTCCACCTCCTGGGTCCATGGTAAATTCGCAGCTCCTGTCCCCTTGTGCGTTTGCCCATGTTTCCTTCTGGCCAAGGAGATGTGAGCAGAGAAACCTCTGTTACTTCCAGGCTACAGCATTTGAACTGATGCTGTGAGGCACCCAGAGATCCACTTGTGTCATGTAACGTGACTGGCAATGTTGGAAATGATGTTTTGCTCTGGTAGCGGGGATGCTCAGTGACCAAGAGAGGGCAGATCCCCCTGCTGACCTGGGATGCCCTTCTAGTGTAATGGGGGGGTCACTACATCTATGTAATCATAAACACTGGGGTTTGGGAAGTCACCACCTTGCCTGTCCCAACACAGAGACGACAAACCTTTCTCTCTGTTACGTACTGTGTAACCCTGGGCATGTTACTTAATCTTCCTAAGCATCAGTTTCTTTATCTGTATTATTTTATTGGGAGATTATACTCGTGCTAAATTCATAGGGTTATTGTGAAAACAAAGTAAAACAATGTAGATAAAGTACTTAGGATAGAACTTGGCATATGACGGGCATTAAATTTTATTTGTTATTACTACTGTTTTATTAGAACTATAGAATGTTAGTATTTCCAATTTTTTGTTTTTTGTTTTTTAGTGCAATTTAGATGCCATCTAACATGCCTTATTTTTCATCGCTGACAGAGGATGACAGTTAGGTTCTTTTACTGCTAAAACAAGGTTCGTAATAGGTAGTGCATGGTTCCCTCTGAAACTGCATGACAAACCTGTGCGAATAGAGTTCCTGTCTCCCATCAGGTCTCAGTGGAGTTCATTCCCAACCAAAAGTTGAACATTATTTCTCTAAGGACTCTACTAACTCTAAAATGTTATCATTTTACAGGCCTTGCTTAAATCAAGATATGTCCATGTGATCCTTCTGGCATCCCTAATTAGAAAGAAACAAGTTAATTGGCCTGACCTATTGCACACTGTGCCTTCCATTTCCTAATGGCCCTGGGTGTGATTTTTCTGGGTCAGGAGGCATCTGTCCTTTGGACCGCAGCTGTATGTCGGCTGCTGTTGTCGGGCACTGCCTCATGGGCATCTTCCAGCCCAGGCTCTCAGGAGGCAGGCAGGGTTACAGCACGTGGGGGGAACTGGGGCAACGGTATCTGGTAATAAGCAAGAAAGCAGAAACTGAGACACTCTTGGAAGACGTGACCTGAGGGAGGGGTAGAGGGTTATGAGGGACTTCCCAGTGGGGGCTAGATAACTGTGCTTTGGGTCAGGACTGGTGTACCGTCCCAGGTGGGAAGTAGTTTCTAAGCTCAGCAATGATGTTGGAGCACAAAGGCAGAGAAACCTAGGGGGACTAAGCACTGGCCCACCCACCTCAGGGAAATGGGCCGGGAGGAAAGGAGCTTCGGGGAGCTAGGTGAGGCTTGTGACAGATGCCCCCCAGGATGACAACAGGCAAATATAAAGGCAGCACTGTTGGTTTTGAAGGTGGGTGAAATGGCCTTCACATTGCTAGATAGACATGACATCTACTTGGAGAGAGATAGGCTGGTGCAGAGATGGGGATCATCACATGCCAATGTTCACGTTTTTATTCCAAAATATTTCCTGCACATGAATAGATGCCAGGCACTGTGCTAGTTGCTCTGGATCAAAAAACGTGAACAAAGATTACCCTCGGTCCTCAAGGAACTCACACTGTGGTTGGAGAAGGCAAAACCGCAGCAACAGCAAAACCAAACTCATAGGGCCGAAAATGGGACTGAATGATTCTGTTTTCTGATTGGCATTAGATAATAGTACCCGATTTGCTTCCAGATAGGAGTGCTCTCTCTTCCCTGGTCCTCCAGGAGCCCTGGACAGCCATTCTAACTTTATAAGCATGTTTTTGCAAGCTCCGGACTCCCTTTATTCTTCCTCATCTGAGCCGCTCTCCAGGGCCTGTGCTTGTTGACGGGCTCCTGCTCCCACAGCTCGCATTGCTCCCATCCTTTCTTAACAAGAGTTCCTAAGCTCACTAAAGAAAACCAGAAAAACCATTGTTGCTTTTTTTTTCTTAGATATCTCCACTTTGTCTTCCACTTGAAAACAGAAGTGATTATGTGGCAAGAATTTTCTCTCTTTTAAGTCTCTCATGTATCCCCCTTGAGCCTACTTTCCTTTGAGATTGTGAACCCAGGAAATTATACTGAAGTTTTTCCCTTAGCAATGTAAAATCAGCTCTATTTAGAGCGAAGGCCCACACTATTGTCATTCACATCTAATCACTCTGTCCAAGTACTCCTTCCTCCTTGTCCTTGCAGAGTGCTTCATTGTTTTCCTGAGTTTTATCATCTTTATGACATCTGAGGTAGGTAGGCCACGCTACAATGAAGGAACTTGAGATCTAAGATACTGTCTTGGCCTTATTTCACTGCCAACTGTGTCATGCATTGCTAAGAGACAGCAACATACAGCCCCAGTGACCTACCCTAATTTCTGGTCATCGGTGTTTATAAATAGCCGCTTCAATTTGACACTAGGGAGCATAGCGTCTTTGAGAATGCATATGTAGGAGTTCAGCAGCGGATATGAGGGGAAAAATGAAGGCCCTATTGCAATAAGCCTTAGTAGTGCCAACTTTGGTGATAGAAGCAAGACAGGCGAGCTGGCAGGGTTCGTAGCAAGAACTATTATTGCTCAAGTAAACAAGCACATCTAAGTAATTAGTAACACATTCTTGTAATTGCTTCCCAAATGGCCGAGTCATTTGGTTTTCTAAAACAGGATTCTGAAAGCTCTGATATATGTGCACTGTGACACATATTTGCACACATTTTCCTCTCTTCCTGTCTCATCTTTGAACTTCTGTACACAGAAAATTGATCCATTTACTCTCTTTGTTTCTCTGTTTTTGGTGTTTGATTTGTAGCTTCCTCTCATCTCTTTGCTAACCTTGACCTGTTTCCTTTCTCATCTTGAAGTTTTTAATTATCTCTGTCTTGCAGTTTTTGCCACCCTTGTACAACTTTGTCTCTTCAACAAAAGTCCTCAGATTTCCACAGGGATGGAAGTCATATCAGGTTCAATAAGGAGCCACTGGGGCATTGTGGGCCTTGAGGTTTGAAGTGACTTCGAATTGGGGATCAGTTTTTTTTTGGAGGCACCAAAAGAAGGTTTGTATTTCTAAGGGGAGAAATAATTTTTTTTTCAAAGCTCAAAAGACTGGGACATCAAATAACTCTTACAAAACAACATTTTGATGAGTTAAGTGTAAATGAATCAGAAACATATGGATTGAATTTCCCTTAAAATACACATGGGTTTAAAAATTAAGGGGAAAAGTGCTTGGCAAAACTCGTTTTGGGTTTGGCCAAGTCTGATTCCTTTGAAAACTAGTTCAGAACATGATGCCAATCTCAAAGTGCTTCTGGGTTCACACATCTCTGGTTCAAAGTGCTCTCTTCCTCAGAATCCTGTTCCCCACTTTGCTCACTGCTGTCAGGACTGTGTCCCCTCAGTCATTCTAATCAGAATGGCATCCAAGAACAGAAAGTCCATGTGAAAATCTCCCATGCAGGAACTACTCATGACCAGGTCTCTGCGTTGAATGGGCATATTATGATTCATTTACTTTCCAATCACTTATTGAATTTCTATTAGCTACAGAGCACCTAGACCACAAAGAGGAATCAAGTATGATCTCCCTGGTCAGAAAACCCATGGTCCATGGGTAAACCAGGCAGGCATCATAATAGAAGGCAGTGAGATAAATATTGTGTGGGCTGGAGTCCTGCTGGGCCGAAGAATTCACTCCAGATGGCTCAGCTATATCTCCTTCCTTCTCATTGGTATTTTGATCATTACTTTTAGTTCATATACTCCTGAATTTAACCATGACTCCTTTACAAAGATGCAGATAGGGTTAAGGAAGTATAAAAGGCAAAGGCTATAGAAACAGTGGGTCACTTAGGGCTGAAAGGACAAGGGGGAAATGGAGTTAACAGAACGTAGGGAGAACTGGACCCATGAAGACAGGCCATCATCTGGGACCTGTGGCCATGGCTGGGTGTGGCCACTGTCAGACAGAGAGCAGTAGAGCAGGAAGCAGGAGGGAATAACTACAAGGGAAGCTGAGATGTGTGGCCTGTGGTACTAAATAGGGCGGAGGAAAGCGGAGAGCTGGCCAGAGGGACAGTGGGGTACATACAAAGAAACTAAGCTGTTGTGCAGTGCAGCTGACGAAATAATTTCTGCCTCTATGAAAATGACATCGTAGATAGAGCTTGAGGCATCTTAATTACACTGGAGTAGGATTTTGATGAGTGAACTTGGAGTGATAGGGGTAAAAGAATTTTAGGTGCAAGGTATGACATAAAGAGCACATAGCACAAAACATGTTGGGGAAAGATGATCAGTTCCTATATGGAGGGTAAGCAAAAGTAGGTTTATGGTTGTTCGTATGGAAAATAATAAATAATTAACAACTGGTAATACAAGAGTGAACTCTGTGTTTTACATACTCATAACTGTAAACCTACTTTTGCTCCACCCTGTATAAAAGAGCTGGTTTATATAGGAAAGTTGAATAATTTGCTTAGGTGGTTGTTTAATCTCAGCTCCCCAGATTTATGATAAGGGCTTGGATCACATGATTATGGGAGTTGGGAAGCCCCATGTCTGCTGAGTGGAAGCTGGAGCTCCAGGTTCCAGTCTGAGCCTGAAGGCCTGAGAACCAGAGGGCCAACACTGTAAGTTCCAGTCCAAGGTCAGGGGAAGACGGTGTCCCAGCTCAACAGTCAGATGCAGAGAGAGAACTCCCTCTTCCTCTGCCTTTTTGTCCTGTTCAGGACCTTTGTGGTTTGGATGAGGCCCAGCCACAGTGGGTAGAGCCATCTGGGTACTCAGTCTCTAGATTCAAATTCTAATCTCTTCCGTTAACACCCTGACAGACACATCTAGAAAGAACCTATGGCATGATATCTGGGCACCGTGTGACCCAGTCAAGTTGACACATAAAGTTAACTTTTAAAGAGGTTGAGCTTCATGCACAAGACAAAGTGGCCCACTAAAGATTTTTGGGCAGGGGTGTAACAAAATCAAAGTAGTATTTTAGGAAAGTTAGTCCAATGGCTTTGTTTAAAATGGATCAGAAAAGAGAGAGTTCAAGGATTAGGTAACCAGGGGCACCAGAAGGCTTCATTTATGTGGCTGGATGTTCTGATTTATCTGTTTTGTACAATATTTATTGATTCCTTAATGACAGGTGAAATTTTAGGTGTGTGACCCCCAATACAGTTACATCTGTCTTTTTAGTTAAATCACAATTAGTGATTGAATCATGACTTGTAAATTACGTTTACTATTGAGCCAAATAGTATATCAGAATTTCAGAGATTTTTGTGTTTTTTTTAATAAAACATTTTGTTTTTCTTGGAGTTTCTATTTGGGTCGATATTTTACTTTCATAATTTGCTAACCACAAATTTTAAGTATTTTCAAATGTTCATCATATCAATTGTTCTATCAAATTTCCATTTCTCCTAGTGTCTTTCCTTTCAGAGTCCTCAGCCCTCAGTCTCCCATCTGTTCTATTTGTATTTTATGGCTGCACCCTCAGACTTTAGTCTTGATTCTTCTGTGATGGATAATTGCTTTCTCTTTCTTGAATCCATGCTTTCCTCTCTTTTTCATTATTTCATTGCTAGCATTCATTCCTTAATAAGCTAAACAAAACAGAGAATACGCTAGGTTAATTTTCTGCTAACTTGCATCTGTTCTCATCTACATTTGGCTGATATCTTGATTTGCTCAAGATTTCCCTCTAAACTGTGAAGACAGCATTGCTGATGTCCTTTGTATTTGACCTTTTTTTTTTTTTTAGAGAGAGAGAGAGAGGGGAAGGGAAAAAGAGAGGGAGAGAAACATCAGTGTATGTTTGCCTCTCACATGCCTCCTACCGGGGAGCTGGCTCACAACCCAGGCGTGTGACTGAGACTGGGAATTGAACAGGCAGCCCTTTGGTTTGCAGGCTGGCATTCAATCCACTGAGTCACACCAGCCATATCAAATCTGATTCTTTTTCCTCTGGAAGCTTCTCAGGTATTTTCTTTTGGCCCCAGTGGCCTGAAATTCCACAATGATGTACAATGTATGCCAGCAATCTTCAACCTTTTTCATCTCATGGCACACTTAAACTAATTACTAAAATTCTTTGACATGCCCAAAAATATATTAAATTTTTTGCCAATCTGACAAAAAATAGGCATAATTTTGATTGAGTTACAAAAATAATAACAGTAAATACCTACCCTTTTTGTTCCAAAATGACTTTTTAAAAAAATCAGGTGCCTCTTCTTGTATAAGGATTTCTGGTACCAAGAATCCAATTAACCAATCAGACACAACCACGTGCGATGTGACCAATAAGATGCAACCGTATTGTATGACCTATATATTTATGGTTCAAGACAGAACCTTCACACCTATGGCTATTGTTGTGTTGGCTGTTGTCATTTTTTAATTTGACATTCTAAGGGAAAATAGGTCAGTGCCCCTGACTAAATAATCAGGTATCCACATTTTAACAATTCTTGTGGCATGCATGTTGAAAATTGCTAGTGTAGGTTATTTTTCATTCATTGTGCAGGGTATTCAAATGGGTCCTTTTCAAGGTAGAT
>VMDR010028453.1:0-13140 GCA_007922815.1 Macrotus californicus
TCCCATGGTCGTAATTGTGACAAACTCAAGAAAAGTTTGCACATCCTTAGAACATTCATCATTTTTTGTGTTACTGCTGAAAGCTTTATTTTGCTTATATTAGGCTAATATTATTAAAGTCCTATGAAAAGATAGATATATTAGTTAAAGGGGAACCAACCATCTTAGGAAATACATAAAAGATAATACTATTAACAATTTTATATAGAATTTCCATTTGAAAAAACCCTTTCTCATATAATATTTTCATTAATAATGGGAAAATAAAAGTGAATACATATTGAAGAAAAAACTTGTATGATACTTGCTCTATCCAACTTATTTTTTTCCTTAACCCACATTATGGCTTTCCAGAGAGTTCTCTATGATTGGTTAACAGAAAAACACAGGCCTGGTTTATGCACAGTTTGCTGGCCTTGGGTAAAAGTGGATGGCTGCATTCTAGCCCCTGAAAGACAGTGGTGAAGGAAAATAAATATTCCTAGGGGCAAAACTTTGAGCAGTACATCTTATTGTCCATTTCAAGTGGAAGGCAAGATGGCCTATTTTCTCTCTAGGCATAATATGGTTGAGAGATGCAATCTGTCACAGCCCAGAGTGTCCCTGTTCTGTTTTATATGCCAAGAATGCGAGGACTTGGCCCTATTTACCTAGGCCATCATCTCTCAAGGCTATATTTGCAGGGAGCTGCCTTGAGAGACAAGGCGTTACCTCCTGGGAGAGAGAGCAAGCTTGCTATAAAAGATGTAAATTCCCCAATGCCAGTATTCCTCAGCTGTGATACAAACTTGCATTGGGTACATATTGTGTCCATCTGGGCCCTTCTACACGGGCCCTGTGGGACTTTCAGAGCTGGAGAACTCATGCAAATGCTGATGGTGCTCATACTGCTCACTCACTGTGCTGCTGGTATCCAGGGAATCAAACCAGGCAAACTTGCTAGCTTGTAAGTAAGAGAAAATCCCATACCCCGACAAATATTTGTTATATACTTTGCAGTTGGTTTTACAAAAAGCCTTTTGGATATTTTGTGACCTGTACCTGATTTTGCATTAAGGGTTCAACTCGGAATTATTCCTCTGTAGTTTTGGTCCCTTAGGGGAAATTTTTGCCATTTTTATGTTTGAATGATTTATTTTTTTCTTTATTCAGGAAAAACTCCACTGGCAGAGGTGTCATTGCACATCTGTTGGAAAAAACAGATAGGTTTTAATGACTCCGTGAAACTATTTGACAAGTGTGATAGCAAACAATACTAAGGACTCAGGGTGAGTGGATTGCCAATATAATAAGTCAGAAATTCAAATATTCATTGTCAGGTTTTTCTCTCCACACTATAGATAGATAACATTATATGGCTGTTTTCCATTGTTTATAGTTCCATTTTGCCTTTTTCCTTTCCACAGTAAGTTTTAATCTTCTTAGAACTGTCTTTATTTCTCTTAGTTCTAAATAATGGAATTTCATCATTTGATCTGGAAACCCATAGGCCCTCCTAACTGCTGGTGTAGGAAATCCCAGCAACGGAATAAGATGATTTTCTTTTTTTTTTTTAAATTTAATCTTTATTACATACTTTTTCCATTACCATTTAGTCCCCGTCTATCCTCCTCTGCCCGGCAATCACCACACGGTTTTCTTGTTTCTTAAAATGTCCTTTGAAACTGTTATGTCTAACAGAGGGGTCTTCTAAGACATCCGGAAATCAGAATCTATGGCTTGTTCTGTGAAAAAGACCTTAAAAAGACCTGTGATCCTTTTTGTTTGTGTTACTTAATAATGTATTTCCTGGGTAAAGATGTTTATTTTTTTTAAGATTTTATTTATTAATTTTTAGAGAGAGGGGGAAGGAGGGAGAAAGAGAGGGACAGAACCATCAATGTGTGGTTGCCTCTTGTGCCCAGGTATGTGCCCTGACTGGGAATCGAACCAGTGATCCTTTGGTTCACAGGCTGGTACTCAATCCACTGAGCCACACCAGCCAGGGCTATGAGGTTTAAATTGACATTTCCATGTACTAAAAGCTATGAATACTTATGAATGTTAATAGCTAAGTGAATTGAAAATTTATGTGCACACAAAAACCTCTTTGCAAATGTTTATAGCAGCTTTATTCATCAAAAACTGGAACTGACCAGATGTCCTTTATTTTTATTTTAAAAATTTTATTTATTTATATTTAGAGAGAGGGGAAGGGAAGGAGAAAGAGAGGGAGAAAAACATCAATGCTTGGCCACCTCTCACATGAGACCCCCACTGGGGACCCGGCCTGCAAGCCAGGCATGTGCCCTGAATGGGAATTGAACCAGCGACCCTTTGGTTCACGGGCCAGCACTCAATCCACTGAGCCACACCACCTAGGGCCCAGATGTCCTTTAGTAGGTAAATGATAAACAAGCTGGTATATGCATACAACGGAGTACTAGACAGTGATAAGAAGGAAAGATCTATTGATTCACTGAACAGCATGAATTAATCTTTTTTTAGTGGTAAAATATACATAACATAAACATGGATGAATCTTAAATGCATTTTGCTGAATGAAAGAAGCCAGACTCCAAAGATCCAAAAGTATTGTATCATTTTATGCATGTGACATTTTTAAAAAGGCAAAACTATAGGGATGTGTATAAGTTCCCTATTGCTGCTATAAAAAGTTACCACAGCCCTTGCTGGTGTGGCTCAGTGGACTGAGCGCTGGTTTGATTCCCAGTCAGGGCACGTGCCTGGGTTGCGGGCCAGGTCCCCAGTGGGGGACGTGCGAGGGGCAACCACACATTGTTGTTTCTGTCCCTCTCTTTCTCCGTCCCTTTCCTTCTCTCTAAAAATAAAGAAATAAAATCTTTTAAAAAGTCACCACAAACTTGGTGGTTTATAACAACACAAATGTATTCTCTTACAGTTCTGGAGGCCAGAAGTCTGAAATCAATTTCACTAGGTTGAAGTCAAGGTGTTGTAGGGCTGGTTCCTTCTGGAGGCTCTAGGGGAAAATTCGTTTCCTTGACTTTTCTAGCTTGTGGGGGCTGCTTGTATTCCTTAGCTTGTGACTCCTTCCTCACATCACTCCAACCTCTTGCTTCCACCCTCGGGGTCTCCTCTTAACCTCCTTTGACTTTCTTACAGCTCTCTCTTAAGGACCCTTGTGGTTACATTTAAGCCCCACCTGGATAATCCAGGATAATCTCCCCATCACTTGATACTTAATTTAATCACATCTGCAAAGTCTCTGTTGCCCTATGATGTAACATTCATTGGTTGTGGGCATTAGGTTATGGATATCTTTTGGGGTCATTATTCAGTCTATTACAGGACACAGGATGGAAAGCAGATCGGTGGTTGCCAGGGATCTGGGAGAGGGAAGGATTGAGTTCATAATGGGTTGTACAATGGAGGTGGTGTTGGATTCATGTCTCTACAGTTGTCAAAACCCACAGGATGGCACACCTACGAGAATGAATTTTACTGTGTGCCAATTTTAAAAAATCAACCTGGTTATCAGTGATTCCAACATGGAATGCAGAGTGTGACAAATGAATCTAATTGTGTTTAAAACCGTATGCTGGAAGTTCACTGAAGACATAGGGAAACTTTTAAAAAGTGTTTTCAAACTCATAGATACAGAGAACAGATGGGTGGTTGCTGGAGGCAGGGATTGGGGATGGATGAAATGGGTGAAGGAGGTCAGAGGTACAAACTTTCAGATATAAAACAAATGTCACGGGGATGTAATGTACACCATGGCGACTATAGTTAATGATACTGTGCTGCACATTTGAAAGTTGCTAAGAGAGTAGATCTTAAAAGTTCTCATCATAAGAAAAACATTTCTGTAACTATGGTGCTGGATGTTAACTAGACTTATTGTGATGCTAATTTTCACAATATATACAACTATCAAACCATTGTGTTGTACCCCTAAAACGGATATAATGTTATATATCAATTCTACCTAAATAAAAAAAAAAGAAAGTGCTTTGACTAGATAATGTAAGGCTAGTGACAAAAAGAACTGTACACAAATACTAACTCTAGATACAGAAATACAGGTATGCATATATATGTGGGGTAGTATACTTAGATATATTGCCTGGCTCTAACTGCTGAGATGGCCTAGAAGCAGTGACACCTCAGCAGCAATGAACACACATCCAGATCTTTGTTTCTAAATACCATTCTCTAAGAAATGGAGCCTGCGCTCCTTAAAGAAATGGCGGATTCTAGGGCGGGGACAGGGAAGAGACTAGGAGCCTGCACGTGGCCTCTCCAGACCCCTGCTGTGAGTCATCTGCTGTGCCGTTTATTTTGATTTACAGGCTCTTGCTACGGTGTGTCCCTTCCCTATAATAAACTGTGTATTTGAGAGCTTTGTCCTTTAGGGCCTCACGAGTCTTCTTCAGCAACTGAGCCTTGTTGAGGTGCCACTGTTAGTGCATCTATATATATTCCATTCTTGTAAATGTGGCATAGGCAGTAGGAAAAAAAGTTGTATTGTTTAGTAAAGCAAGATTTATTACTCCTATTCTTAAATGGTTCTCCATCCTCAATAGTTTGTAAATTTCAATGTCACTTTTTAATGTCAAATTCTACTAATGTAAGTATTTTCATCTTTGATTTCTCTTAATTTGCATTTGTTTTATATACTTCTCCTTCCTTTAATCTTGTTTTGTTTTGTGCTTCATTTAAATAATATGAAATTGAGATTTTAAAATTTACTTTTTAAATTTTTTCCGTACAGTTGACATACAATGTTATGTTAGTTTCAGGTGTACAACATAGTGATTATATATACACCTTACAAAGTGGCTACCACAATAAGTATAGTGCCCATCTGTCCCTGTGCACGGTTATTCAATATTATTGACTCTATTCCCGATGCCGAACTTTACAACCCCATGACCTATTTTATGATTGGAAGTTTGTACTTCTTGGTCCCCTTCCCCTTTTCTGCGCAACCCCCCCTGCTCCCTCCCCTTTGGCAACCATCAGTTTGTTCTCTATATCTGTGAGTTTGTTTCTGTTTTGTTTGTTCATTTGTTTTTCAGATTGCACAGATAAGTGAAATCATATGGCATTTGTCTTTCTCTGTCCAACTTATTTTTTTAAATGTAATTTAATAGTTTTTAGTTTGTTTTTGTTTTTTTCTATCTGACTTATTTTACCTAACATAATACTCTCTAGGCCAGTCCATGTTGTCCAAAATAGCAAGATCGAATTCTTTTTACATTTTTAAAAATATGTTTATTGATTTTAAAGAGGGAGGAAAGGAGACAGAGAGAGGGAGGTGTGAGAAACATCGATTTGGTGTACAGGACAGTGCTCCAGCCAACTCAGCCACACCGGTCAGGGCAAGGTTGAGTTCTCCATCCAATTTGTCAATCTTAATTTTTAATAGGGGAGTAGATTTCATTTATATTTATCATGATCACTAATACATTTGTTTCATTATTTATGTCATATTTTTCTATGTTATTTTTAATGTTTCCTTATCATTTTTATTTGTCTTATGAGTTTTAATTTGTTTTTCCCTTTTGACTGTTTGCTTTTATCATATTCATTTCTTTGGAAGGCATATAGACTCTTTTTGATCCTGCTAAGTGTGACCTTTAAGTTTTTCTTCGGTCTGGGGGAAGTAATGTACATAGTATTTTATTAGCAAGAAAGCTGTGAGCCACTGCCAGAGTCATGTCCAAAGGACTCAGGAGCCAACTTAAAGAAGTTCCCATTAGCCATAGTCAGGATAATTTGAGCACCAATAAAATTAATTGCAGTGGATTAAAACTCATGGGATATGTTTGAATCATGAGTTTAAAATACTACCAAACAAACTCCTTTTTCACCTTAAAAAAAAAAACCTGATTGAGGCAGCCAACTTCCAAAACGGTGAGGTGAGGAGGTTAGTAGACACTCTCCAGTAAAAGAACCATTTAACTGGTGAAAACTACTTAAAAAACACAACTGTTTAATGTCTCCGGAATTTGTCCCAAAGACATACTGCAAATAGAAACATTTATTCAAGAAAGTCTCCTGCTAAACCTTAGGAAGAACAACGGGAATCTATGGCATTTGAGCCACGAACTGCTTCCCGCTCCCCAGCTCAGTGTGATCGAAGCTCTATTCTTGGAGGATGCAACCAAGATGGGGACTCCCTTTCCTCCCAGCTCCCAGTCTTAGACTACGGTTTCACTCCAGCAATGGCAGCATCTCTCATCTCTCATCAGCCCTGTGTTGCAGAAGCTGCGTCCAGGCAGATGCATGGCAGAAGACTGGAGCTCCCTCCCTGCCCAGCCTCCACAGTAAGACAAAAATTCTAGTAACCGGCAGCAGGCTGTGGAACTGGGTTCAGATCACCCCTGCTCCACCTTCCTCAGAGGGCAGGGCTTCCATATCAGGAACAGGAAGAGAAGACCCTGGGCGATTATACCTCCGCAGTTCCCCTCTTGTAAAACACATGTGTCATTCTGGGAGAAGTGGGACACCATCCTCCCCTCCCCCAGCTCAGGTGTAGCAGTGCAGAGGTCCTCTGAGAACTTACACCAGTGCCTGTCACACGGTGTCTGTTTAATATTTGTTAGCTGTATTGTGAAAGACAGTTTGGCAGAGTGGAAGAATCTTTGTGTGGGTACAGTCTTTTTTCTCTAAAAAGTCTAGCTGCTGGGGCACTTTCTCCCGAAAGCCGATGTTGCAGAGAAGTCTGAAACCGAACTGACTTCGTCGCCCTGTAGCACGGTGGTTAAGAGCTCTGGTCGGACCGCCTTGGTTTGTATTCTGGCTCATCCACTTGTGCTGGAGGGGTGACCTTGGGCAAGTTACTCGGCCTCTCTCGTCCTCACTGTCCTCCTCTGTACAGTAGGGCAACTCATAGACCGTCCCCTCGAGGACCTTTTGCATTTGTTGGCCAAACCTCTCTTTATTCGTTTATTTTTTTCTCACTCCACCCTTTTAATTCTGGTGGGATTTCTAATCATAGTACCTCAGCCCCTGGCCAATTATCTGAAGTCCATTCTCTTGGTCACTGTGATGGATCCACGGGCAAGCACGTGGCATACACACAGCTGGAGCCCTTGTATGGGAGACCAGGAGAGAGACTCCTTCTCTTTCTCCTGGGGTTACTGAGCTAGGATAATGTGAACCCGGGGCTGCCTGTGTCGTGTCTGGAGGAAGCCTGTCAACATGGTTGGAATTCCTGAATCTGGTCAACTTAAAGGCCAGTGCCACCCTTTATTGGAATGCTGTGAGGTCTAAATGAGAGAATTCTTGTAAAGCACCTAACAGTGTGCAGAACAAATGATGATTTGTTTTCCGCTGTCTTGATGATTGCAGGTGTTTTTCTGTTGTAGCTCAAAACTGTTGCCAAATGTGTTTGTGGGTAGATAGGTAGTTCTCCCTGAAATGGGGTAAGTTCTTTCAGTCTACACATAGAGATCTCCCTTAGGCTTAGGAAAACCTTATTCTGAAAGATCTTTCGTCTGTGTCTCTTGGCCTAGAACATTACGCACCTGTAATTTGTTGTTCAGTGTCTGTTCTGTGTCATTTTCTGTCTCCGCGTCTGAACATCGAGTTCCTGGGGGCATGGACGTAGGTGACACAGTATCGATGCCCAGAGCTGCTGACGCCTTGAAACTCCCCCAGCCCTCCTGGGCCATATCATTCCCACGGGAGGACTCTAAGCCCCTGGCTGCCAGAAAATCCAGCCCCTCCCCTGGATGGAGGGTTTCAGAGGAAATGGGTTTCTGCCTTGTCCCCATCCCACTGTCTGTCTAGCAGCAGTGTGGGCAGGTGTTTGCACTACAGAATTTCTCAGTGACAGACTTCATGCAAAGTCAGAGTGCGGAGCCAAGTGGGAGCCCTGCAGGGTCCCAGAGAGCCCAGGTCCTCAACATTGCCCTGGAGCTCATTAGAAATGTGGGGGCCCGATCCTGCACCAGAAGGAGCCTTTTCACAGCATCTCCATTAAAGTTTGAGAAGCTCAGGTTCAGTTTCAACCTTTTCTTCATAATCCATTTTGGTAGGGGAAGGCTACTCACGAAATCATTCTTTTCGGCAAAAACCTTCCCAGACTCACCAGACCAGATCCCGTAATGCTCTGACACCTTACTACTTCGTTTTCATGTGAATTTTCCCTCAATGTAATGTTATGACCATAAAGTGGGGGTTCCGTGGCCAGGGCGCCTAGGAATCATGCGCACAGCTCACACGTTATAGAAACCTTAATGTTACTCAGATTCCTGCTGTGTCTTTGGCTTGCCTCACCTTTTTGAGAATTATGAAACTTTCCACATTTCTGCCAGCTGCTGCTTCCTGTTTTGCTCTCAGTTTGGGTTGTTTCTGTTCGCTTGATGTCTGTATGCAAAAACAAGTAAAAAACATTTGTGGCTCATGTAAACACAGCACAATTAAAATTTATTCCACATGAGATTCTCTGATGAGGAATTCTTATGTCCTGTAATTGGGGAGAACGTTTTTGCTTTAAACTACCATGTTTAATTATCACTCCTTTGAGCCTATTTATGTAACTATTTTGGAGTGAAAAGTTATTATATTGATGAAAATAATTACCATAATAGCAACTCATTACAAAGGAGTCTTTGTTCAAAAGGTGGAATTTTCGAGATCTGCTTTAACAGATGTTGCTAACTGAAAGTCATTCTGTGAGATAGTTATGTTCTTGGCAAAAATTAAAAAGTATGAACACATCAAGAATTGGCTAAGGAATGGGGAGTTGGGAATTCTCTTCTGTTGGAGGGAATGTATATTAGTCATGTATTAAAATGTATGTATAATCATTTTGGAGAGTAATATCGAAAATGTTATCCAGCAATTTTACTTCTTTGTACTCCAAGAGAAACTCTTATAAATATGGGCAAAGAGGCATTTACCAGGATGTACTAATATTTCTTACAGTATCATTGAGGTGTGTTCACTTGTCTATATATCACCTGGGCTCCTGGTTCAATTGCAGATTCCTGAGCTTTATCCTACACCTACTAAAAATCAGAATTTTTAGGAACTGAGGCCCAAGAATCTGCATCTCTAGCAAGGTATTCCCTTGCAAATTTGAAAACCATTGCAGTTTTCTTAATCATAAGCGGTCTAGTTTTATTGATTTCATTGCTTAATTACACTAATTGTTTTGAAAAGAAGTGGTGTTATAAGTTAGGGTCCACAGAAAAGTGAGAAAGGAAGCAACTAATATCTATAGTGCTTGCCCCACTCTAAAGATTCTTTGAAATTTTAAGGTGTTTTTGCTTATTGTTGTTCGCTTATTGTTTAAGGTGTATGCTTATTGTTGTTTGTTTTTTATTTTTTATAAGATATTTTTTATTTACTTTTAGAGAGAGGGGAAAGGAGGGAGAGAAACATCTATGTGTAAGTGATTGGTTGCCTCTCGCAGAGCCCCTACTGGGGACCTGGCCCGAAACCCAGGCATGTGCCCTGACTGGGAATCAAACAGGCAACCTTTCGGTTCACAGGCTGGCACTCAATCCACTGAGCGACACCAGCCAGGGCTGTTTTTTATTTAAAATTTTTTTTATTTATTGATTTGAGAGAGAGACAGGAGGGGGAGGGGGAGAGGTAGAGGGAGGGAGGGGGAGAGAGAGACAGACAGACAGTGATTTGTTGTTTCACTTATATATGCATTCATTGGTTGATTCTTGTATGTGTCCTGACAGGGGAAACCTTGGCATATTGAATGACCCTCTAACCAACTGAGCTGTCTGGCCAGGGCCTGTTGTTTGTTTTTTTAACTTGCTATGGAAAATCTCAAATATACAACCAGAGGGAAAGAGGGGTGGGGAGATAAATGGTGATGGAAGGAGACTTGACTTGGGGTGGTGAACACACAGTACAATATACAGATGATGTGTTATAGAACTGTACACATGAAATCTATATAATTTTATTAACCAATGTCATCCTAATAAAGTCAATAAAAATTTCAAAAAAGAAAATTTCAAATATATACACAAAGAGAATAATACATCAATCCCTTATATGCCTATCATCCAGCGTCAACAATTGTCTGCTTGTGGCTAATCTTGTTTCGTTTATATTCCCCACCCACCGCATCCTCAAACCTTCTTCCCTCTTCCCTCTCCCTTATTATTTTGAAGGCCATCTCTGAGCCTTGTCCCTGCCCCACTGTCTTTCTAGCAGCAGTGCAGGCAGCTGTTGGTGCTACAGAATTTTATCATTTACCTGTATCATTTTATCTGCAAATAATTTGATAGTGTATCTCTAAAAGATAAGGACTCTTTTAAAGATATAGTCACACTACGATTACACCTAAACCAATGAACAATAATTTGTTTATACCGGCATATATCTTGTCAGTGTTGGCAACAATCTAGTCAGTGTTCACACTTCTTCAATTGTCTGATTGTTTTTCTTACACTTGTTTGAATCAAGATTGAGACTAAGTTCATATACAGCAATTGACTTTGTGTTTTAAGTCTTTTTTCATCTATTGGTTTCCCCTCCAATTTTTTTCTCTTATTTATTGAAAAAAGCAGGTCCCAAAGTTTCCCGCTATTTTGATTTAGTCAATTGCATCCCTGTGGTTTCATTGATATGCTTCTCTGTTCCCTGTATTTCCTGAAAATTGGCAGTTAGAGCTACAGGTTTGATCAGGTTCAGATTTGATGTCTTTGGCCAGTGGTATTGTGTGTTTCCATCATGAGGCATATGTCTGGTTGTCATTCTGTTTAGCAGCCATAGATGATCATTGCCTAGATCCACTGATTCATTAGGGATTGCAAAATGGTGATATTCTAACTCTATCAAGCCTTCATATATTAGTTGAAATACTCCTATTAAATGAAAAATCCCTTCATCAACTATTTGTTTAGCCTGAGGAACAGTTCATACAGGATACGTGCCTGATCATTCCATTTACTAGTTTTTAAAATAATGAGTTGGTTCTCTAGCATTCTCCAAAGGTGATAATTTAAAAAATATCAAGATATAATTCACATGCCATAAAATTCACCCTTCTGAAGTGTACACTTGACTAGTATTCACAAAGCTGTGCAACCATCACCACTAGTTCATCATTTTTAAAAATCCCATTATAAACTCACCAACCTACTTGGTGCATTTCAATCCATAGTAATTATTCTTTTGACATTCAAATTTTTAAATCTTTAGCCAACTGGAACCTCTTTAAATTGGCTCCTGAGACATTTTGACACACTCCCAGTAGGCTTTCTGTTATGAGGAGATATTCCTGGTTCACCTTGTACCTTTTGGCTCCAGCCCAGGAATCAATCATTTCTTCCAGAACCGTGGTTCCTCTAGTGGAAAATTGTACATAGAGGCAACAATTTGGACACCCGGTGAGCTCATTATTACTGGTCATTGTTTCTAGGTGTCACACACTGCTTTTTACATCTTTAGTGGAGCTAGTTTGTTTGCTGTGTCCTGTGATTTATAATCCATGAAGTGGAATTTGGCTGTTGATGATTTTCAGGAATTAAACAATATCTTATTCTACTAATGACTCATGTGAAAAATACTGTTTGAACATCACCTAATTGTCAGTCATTGTTTATTTTAAAATCATTTCCCTTGGGACTCATATTAAAAATTCTTGGCGTTAATTATAGCTAGCTGAATTCCAACATGCTGCAACTTGCTCATGTTAAGTACACAGAAGATGACTTAAGTATCAAGGATCAGATAAACGGTTAATTTTTATAGGACGTGCTTGGTTCAATAAAACTAGGGCATTTCTCGGGGAAAGTATTTTTTAACCTTTGGGATATAAAACAATCAATCATCACAACATTTTTCAAGGTCTGTATTTTCTCATAAACCAGTAATTTATTGCCTCCTATTTGGACTTCCAGCAGTCAGTGAGGTGGAGTGAAAATCAAACAGCGTTTTCTTCTTTTTTTTTTTTAACAGCTTCTTTTCTGACTAATCTTTCTCTGGAAAAATGATTGAAAGGTCTTGTATTATTTCTGGCTCAAGGACCTGTAAACATGTCAGGGATTTTTAGTTAAGTTATTAAAACACTGTCAAAACCTTGAGTAGGTGCTTTTAACTATCCGATATACATTAACAGCTCTGAAGGAACAAATAAATTTTAGCACACAACCAAAATCCCTTTGATTGCTTTGAAACCATCTATTTTGTATTCACAGCGTATGCTTTGAAATGTTCTGCTCTCAATCTCCCTAAATCAAATTTCCCTTTATTGTGGTTATTTGAGAAAATGAAAGCACTTAAGAATGTTTTTATTCTGCCATAGGCAACCTCCTTATTCCAAGTTCCCCAAGGGCAAGCACCACATCTTTCCATTCCCTGTGCCCAGAATTCTATAGGTCCTTAATACCAAAGCAATGAACCAAGTATCAATGCAAAATACACTGTAGCAGATCCTCTAAGTACAAGGTATCAGGTTAATCACCCAGTGCTTCACCACCAAATGCTTTCAGTGATCTTAGGTGTTTTCAAGGTCCTATTGTGAATATTTTCATACACTATATTTTATATTTTATCATAACATTGAATGATTTCTGATCTCTGCTGTTCACATGTCCTTTGCGCCTTCATTTATCATGACTGCTTTGTATTAAGGGTATTTCCAGTAAAATGATTTTTATTGTACGCTGCTCTTTATGGCCTGTCATAAATGGATTTGAAGAAGTTACTATTTTTTGAAAACTCAAAAAAAGGTGTAGTTGACCTCATCTGTGTAATGATCTATAGAATAATTTTTGTTGGACTTCAATAAAAGTTTATCTAATGTAATTAATAGAAATAGGCTTTCCTTTCCTTGTTTCCCATCAAAGTTAACAGTCTTTATGCATGAAAAGTCATGGCAAAGCACTCTTTAAAAGTATCAAAACTACTTCTGGTCTTTTAAGTTGAGGAAATCTTTTTTTTCATTTGTGTTCCTTGACATTCTTTTCTTAAGTGCTTTATACTGGACTTACTAGTATTTGATGGTAATTATGGAAGAACTGCTGACATTAGGTTTTCGTGTTCATGGATGATGAGATCCTCTTCTTGACATACTGTGCCATTAAACAGAGGCCCTTGTTAAGTACTTAAATGCCGGTAATCAATGTTTTAACATTATATTAGTGTGAGTATACAAGCTGGTTCTCATTTTTTCTCAGTTGTGTTTACCTTTCT
>VMDR010028454.1:0-13139 GCA_007922815.1 Macrotus californicus
AATACAACAACAGAGATTTGGCTAAAGAACTTGGCATTTTTAAGTTTTATTAAATGCATTTTTTGTGTTAAAAGCTGGATATATGAGGTCTGTCCAGAAATTATCCAGCCATGTAATATGAAAAATAAGAGACATTTACTGAGAAAAATACAAGTTACAAGAATCATTGTACATAGGACAATGATGCCTCAGTCCCCTTCAAAGTAGGCACTTTGGGGCATCTTTTCCAGTATTCAAAACACTTGGCAAAATCCTTTGTTGGAATCGCCGTCAGCTGTTCGTCATGTTTTCCTGAATCTCATTGATTGTCTGAAATCTTTTCCTTTTTAAAGGTAATTTTAGTTTTAGGGAAAGGCAGAAGTCACAGGGCACCAAATCTGGGCTGTAGGGGGGCTGAGTCACCTGGGTGACTTGATGTTTCACTAATAAACTCTGGACCAGACATGATGCATCAAAGGGCATGTTGTCATGATGAAGTTGCCAATCACCGGTTGCCCATAGCTGTGGCTATTTTCATTGTATTGCAACTCTCAACCAATGAAGAATGTTGAGATAGTACTTCTTATTAATTGTTTGGCCTGGAGGGATGTACTCATGAGTGATGGACAACACCTTCCCAATCAAAAACCACAGTTATGGTCTTGACCTGGCTGCGACTTTGCCATGCCTTCTTCAGGCATGGAGAACCATGCAACTTCCATTGTGACAACTGGGCCTTCATTTCCGGATCATAGCTGTAGACCTGCAATTCACCTCCCATTATGACCTTCTTGAGGAAACCTAGTTCATTGGTAGAGGTTTCAATCAAGTCATTAACAACTACAGCACGATGTTTCTTCTGCTCTGGTGGCAGAAGCCATGGAGTAAGTGTTGTCACACGTGTTTCATGCCAAGATCCTGCATCAAAATCCTGGACACAGTAGTTTTTAGAATCCCTAGATCAGCTTCTAGTTCTCACATTGTCAGTCGCTAATCTTTGTTGATTGCAGCCCATACACGTTCAACATTCTTAGGTGTTCCGCTTGTTGTAGGCCTTCCAGAATGTGGATCACTTTCCACAAATTCTTGACTATCTTTGAAGCATTTGTGCCACACTTTTATTTGTACTGCACTCATTGCATTGTCCCCAAAAGCCTTTTGAATCATCCAAGTAAATTCTGCAGAGGAATATTCAAGCTTAATGCAAAATTTGATGCAGATTTGTTACTCTACTGGCTCAGTCATTGGAATGCAATAACCACACAGTACACATGGTCACTCAACGTCATCTACCACCCCCGCTGACTACTACAGTGAAGTCATCAACGTCATCTACCACCCCCGCTGACTACTACAGTGAAGTCATCATTCTTCACACATACACATTCCAGTTCACTCTCCTTGGCTGCCAGGCTACGTTGTTGTAGCACAAACTATTCTCATTATATTAACAGTGGCTGGACTTTTTCTGGACAGACCTTGTATATCTATGTAACTGATACTGCAAGCTTAAAATGATGACATAAGTGAAAATGAAGATTTCATAATGTTCCACATTGAGCAATACATACATAAAATGCATAGACACATATGAACACACATGTATACATACATTTAAATATACATATATTTTAAAAGTGAGAATCTCCAAGTGGTAAGATTCCAGATTATTTTTTCCATGACTTTTCTACGTTTTCTGGTTTTTTGCAGAGATCACCCTTCATTGGTGAAATAAGAAAACATAGCTCCAATTGATAACTGATTCTGGTATATAAATTAGACCAGCACTCATATCATGAATCAGCAGTATGTCTAATAGTGAAGTCAATGCCTCTTAGTACCAGATGGCCTGGGTCCAAGTCCCAGTGCCATAAGTTACTAGCTGTGTAACTTAGCCAAGTTATTTAGTTTCTCCATGCCATGGTTTCCTTATCCGTAAAATATGTTAACAGTTCCTATCAGGTTTTGAAGGATGAGTTAATCTGCATAAACAACAATGAACCATACCTGGCTCCCAGTTAACACTTCATGGGAGTTACCAATTTTTATTCTCCCCACTGGAACACAGATACCAGGAAGGCAAATCTATTTTGCTTATTGACACATTCCTGAACACAGAACAGAGCCAGGAAAATAGTAGGCAAGAAATACATGATGAATGAATATTTTCAGGAGAAGAGTAGGAAAAAAGAAAAAAAGGAATCTCTACTTTATTTTACTAAGATTTATAACTCACATGTAATATCATGGCAGGAACATTAGTAATGTTGATGATTATACACTCATTCAGATATATCTGAAAGCCTTTTATTCAGTTCTTTTTCAAATTAATTTTTTAAAAATCATAAATCCTATCCCCTCTGGATGGAAATCTCTGAGTCAGGCTCCCTCAGGTGCATAGGAGTAGATTTTGACCAACTGTCGACTTAATTGTAAACTTTTTATGCCATCACCTAACTCTAGACCCACGTTTCCCTTTTAACTTACATGAGGATCTATTTATTTGAGAGGTGAACCATGCCTTACACAAGTAAGAAAATAACACGGCGGTGTTCCCTGGACTGCAGAGTTTGAAAGGTATAAACTATTTCATATTCTCCTTAAGTATATGTAAATGCTTTGAAAATGTCACAAAATGATGTCTTTGCAGGAAAGGCCATTTTCATTATTGAGGAATATTGGGGTGGAATTTTATCAGGCTAGTCATCCTGCTTTTATACCATTGTCAACAGATTAGTCATCAAATAACAATTACCCTTATGCAGCCAACTGTAGACTTCCAGTTTCAAAATGACAAAGAGAACATTTTTCTGTACACTTTTCTTCAAAATCACTTCTAAAACAAGAACAAAACAGAGAAACAGAAACTCCAATGTTGGTAAACATAGGAGAGAACTCATGCCCAAACACAGTGGAAATGCCAATGAGGAGAAAATCCATTGTCACCAGGGAACTCTAGAAAAACTCAGGATCACAGGCCTTATGAGCTCAAGGCAGTGTTTATATTGGAGTTGAAAACAAACAGGATTTTTCTTCTTTTTAATGACTGTATAAGACGCAGACTGTATAATGACTAGATAAGACCCCCAAATTCTCACCCAAAGCCTATTGAGTCCAGCATCTGCCATGCCTCTGAGCCCCTGAAGAAACCAGAGACGTATTCTGCATCTCAATGGAGTCCAAATTAAATGGTTCAACGTAGAAGAAAGTAGAAGAGTAAAGTCTATACTGGAAACTAGGAGTTTAAGTGCAGTTCTTAATAGAAACTACCAGTTATGTGTAAGGGGGAAGTATCTACATGAAGTATATGAAATTATTTGCATGGAAGATTTGTGTATTCACCATTCATGTATTTTTTCAATTATTTACTTATGTCACTGGCTTCACAGATATTTATTTTATACTTTGGGTTATAATCCAGTACTTTACTTACTTTATCAAATTGTCCCAGCTTTGGCCTTGGGGAGCTCCCTCAGTTGGCTCTTGTCCCTCTGACATATTCCCATCATTGTGGTGGTAGGGATGCTTTGGCGCTTTCTTACTTTCTCTCACTGCAAGATGCTCAGGCTTATTTTCAATATTCACTGTCTCAGTTCCAGGTCAGCCAATTCTCTAAGAAGCCATGTTTGCTTTTATTGCAACATTGAATTAGAAACTAAAATCTGGATGCTAAGTGTGCTATGATCTGCTTTTCTATGATGCATTTATGATTATTATGAGGAGGAATTATGATACTAATTAAATACTATGTTTTTTTTCAGTGTATGATTATAAGAAGAATAAAAACACTGTAATGAATCCATGATTCATATATGCTTGGCACTAATAGCAGGGATAAATTAAGATGGATTATTATGATGATAAATGTGGATTATGGGCTGGGTGGTACGGAGAACTTGGTTCCATTTCCTGATTCCTTCTCCTGTAAGTTATCCAATTCATATCTAGAAAAACTCAGCACAAATGATTCTGCTAGTTTATGCTTTTCAGTTTTTGTTTACAAGAATATCTTATCCAAAAAATTTTACGATCTACTTAACATGTAACAAGTTACTATATTTCACCAAACTTAAAAATGCTTAGCCACAAGCATATACTAAATGTTTATTAACAGTGTTAAGAGTGACAGGGATTTTATAGTATAGCATAGTCCCTGTCATAAATGACCTAATGTGTGGGGAAGATTCTCTCCTATCTATGTATTTTAACAACAAAAAAATTCAATTGGAAAAATTTTATTTGAAAATTCAACCTATAGGAATCTCTTGAAGTATCAGAAAATCCGACCATACTAAGGCAAAAATTCTACTTAGTAGCAATCGTCTGGAGCTAAGCATAGGTCTAATTTACGCATGCCAGGATGATTCATCAATAAAAGACAGAGGTCTGGCTTTAATTTTTTAGCCGACAGTCTCCTTTAGTGCAAGAATTGTCTCGAGGGGTCTCTTAGTTATCCAAGTGTAACTTACAGTCACCTCTTTTTTTTATTAGGAAAAGCCTGAATACATTGACCTAAACTGAAAGCAAAGGTTTGAGATTGATAATTTAAGACTTTGGTTGCCAATGAAGCTTGAGTGCATGCCTTACAGAGCTAGATACTAGAATATTCCAATTGTTTCTTGCTGAGAAATATTCCTTACTCTCATCCTTACCTCACCTGTCTGTCCTCTGAGACCATTTGAATTCAGCATCCCTGCTTTATAGTCATACCAACTAGGTTAAATCCCAGTTCTTCCAGGTCCAAGTTGTGAAATCTTGAGCAAATCAATCAGCCTCTTTGAGCTTCAGTATAAAAAAGTAATATAACTGTGTCTATCAGCCAGTCAGTGTTCAGTCAGAAAAGCAGAGCTACTGGGGCTGGGGGCAACCAATCCCTTCCACACTCTTGGGTCTGGGGTGCGGGCAGTCTGGGTTACTAGACATCTGGAAGGGGGAATGAGAGGATCAGAGAAGCCACTCACTGGGCCGTCTAAACACTGACACTGTGCACCAGTCAGCACTTGCTGGAAAATCAGAAGGCCAAGCCTGTTCAACCACCAAAGCAGAACTACAAAGAGGCATATTCTAGAGAGGTTTATGAGAAGCCATGGCCTCTGGAGAGTAGCTGTCACCTCTGCATGTGCCCACCCTCAAATGCCTGCTGTCGACCTGGTGCTGCTGTGGGCCAGCAGGGCTCTCTATCCAGAAGATAAGCAGAAAAAAGAAACAACAAGGTGGGACCCAAAGGCCACCTCTGTCTCTGATCATGACAACTCTCTGTGAGCAATGACTGCTTCCCACACCTCCATCCAGCAAACCCTGCCCACGTCCTCTTTAGGCCAACTCTAGCCCAAAACTATACAAGAAAGGAGACTCAGGAAATATGAGCCCCAACTTAACCAAGATGATATGGAACAAGCCAGAATAAGAATCAACCTCATGGAGCTATGGAAATGTTGCTATAATATCAAGTGTATCATCCACTTATGGGCTTTCCCAGCATAAACCCATGCCATATTTAAACAAAACTGCTATATCACTTAGACTTAGTCCAAAGGTTACAATTACTTAAAAATGATGAGGGAACAGCATAAATTGAACTAAGGATTGGATTGGTGATAGTTAATAATGCTAAAATATCTCATTGGGAAAAAAAATCCCTATGAAATACCCCTTACTATGACCAAGTTTATTTTTCTCCCTCTGATTTCTTGGGCTCCCATCTTGCTCCATTTTGGGATTTGTTCTCTGATAGTTAATTTCATGTGTCAGTTTGACTGGGACACAATGCCCCCAGATACTTGGCTGGATATTTAGCTAAACATTATTTTTTGGAGGTGTCTTTAAAGATGACTCAGGATGAGATGAGCATATACACCAACAGAATGAATAGAGCAGATTACCCTCTCAATGTGGGTCAGGTGGGCATCATCCAATCCACTGAGGGCCTGACTAGAATGAAAAGATGGGAAAAGGAACCCACTCTCTTTCTCACTAATGGAACTGGGACTTTGGTCTTCTCCTGCACTCAGACCAGGAACTACACCATCAAATCCTCTTGTTCCCATACCTCTACATTCTGACTGGGATTTACAGCATTGGCTCCACAAACTTAATGACTCAATAAAACACACACATTTATCTCAAAGTTCCTATGGGTAAGGAGTCTAGGCATGAGTTTTCTGCTCGGATTTTACAAGGCTGCAACCCAGCTGTTGGGTGGACTGGGGAAGAATCTGCTAACAAGCTCATTCAGGTTGTTGGCAAAATCACTTTCTTGCAGCTGTTGAACTCCCATTGACTTTCTTAGCCAAGGTCAACAGGAAAGCATTTCTGAAGAAGGATCTAAAATCCTCTTTTATGAACTTTTACTGGATTAATTCAGACCCACTCAAAAGCAATCCATTTGGGACATAAATTGAATCAAGAAAAATCTTTGTCATATAATGTAACCTAATTAAGGGACTGAGTTCCAATCACCCGTGCCATATTTTATTGACTAGAGCAAGTCACAGGCTTCCTCTGTAGTGAAGAGAAGATTATGCAAGGGTACAACCTATTGGGAGGGGTGGGGAGTCACCATATAGTGCTCCCTTCACTGAAGTGTTAAGTGATTTAGCAGAGATCGTGCTCAAACTCTTTGGTCCCAAAATTCTGTCTAAAAATTTATCTGAAAGAAATAATTACTGATTACTCCAGACTGAATGTTTGTCTTTCCCCTAAACTCATGTGCTGAAACGGTACCCCCTGGATGTGACAGTATTAAAAGGTGGGGCATTTGGGAAAAGATTAGGATTGGAGGAGGTCCTGAGGGTAGATCCTTTAGAGATGAGATCACTGCAGAGTCTTGAGAGAATGTGCTTGTCCTCTCTGCTCTCATGTGAGGATGCAGTAAGAAGTCCACAGCCTGCAACCCAGCAGAGGGTTTTCAGCAGACCCTGACTACGCTAGCAGCCTGACCTTGGACTTAACGGCCTCTGGAACTGTGGGAAATACGTGGCTGCTGTTTATACACTATTCCGTTTATAGCACTGTGTTATCTAAGCATCAACATAGAGTCACCACTCCGTGATGCTGAAATTCAAAACAATGTAAATATTCAAAAGTAGAGAACAGTTAAGTAAGTTATGGTTTATTCATACTATGACATTCTATGTCATAGTTATTATATCAAGTTAGAGAATATTATTTACTCTAATGCAGAAAATGTATACATACATTTCTAAGTAGAGAATAAAACATAATGTAAAACAGAATGTTTTAATATAATATATAATTAATGTATGCACTAAGTACATATGTCTTTAAAGATATGTACATACATGTACATATATTCATATATGTATGAAACACCCTTATTTTATTCTATCATTCATTATACATGGCCCTTTTCTCTGCTGACACGGAGTATAGAGGAGTGAAAAGATCAACCCTAGAGTTTCATTGCCTCGGTTCCTACTCTGTCCACAACCTACCGACCTGTGACACTGGGCAAATTACTTACCCTCATTCTGCCTCAGCTTCTTATCTATAAATGGGGAGCCCTTACAGGTCTATCATGACAATTAAATAAGATAGTACATGGAAACAGCATGGGTCTAAAACAGAGAAAATAATGCTTAATCAATTTTAACTATTCATTCACCAAGTGACCAAAAAATATATGGAACAACTGAATTAGCAACATGGATGATAGAATGATCTAGAATATCTGAGAGGACTGTCTCACCATTTGCCCCATATTAGTTAATAACTCAATACAAACTCAAGTTAGCCAATCCATAATGACGTTCACTGGCATATCCTTTCCAACACAACACAAACTGGGTAAATCTTTACCAAGTATACTATATTATAGAGAAAAAATGAGCCCTAACAAATGACGTGGAATATAAGAAAAATTAATGTGGGGAGTAATGGGTCTAGGTCAGAAATAACCAATGAAAACAAAACAAAACAAAGCAAACAAAAACCTAAACCCTGTCACGTCTAAACTACCCTAGTGAAATTTGACATTCATTTCAAAACAGCAGAAAAACAAATTTTCTGTTAATGAGGTGCATCTATAACTATCACTGGTGAACATGGATTGTGTAGCAATAATAATTTCAAAAGAAAACTAACCATAGGAAGACCTAGGAGTTTTTAATTTTTATCTGGAGAAAAAAGCTGGGATTTGAATCAAAGTCCACTGGCTGATCCATTGTACCTCACCCACCACCTCCAAGAGAATAAAACAAACTAAAAAAAAAGACATTAATAACTAAATATTGATATTTTTGTGATCTAAATTGTCACCTTAAGGTAGAATATTACCTGCTGAAAGGCGAGCAAAAGAACTAGAACGAAGCCTGAAAGTCCTGTCAAGTAGGGGCTAATAATGAGTTGCCCAGTCATTTCCCAGCTGGACACCTAGAGCTCCTCATTGGCTCTCTACAAGATGCCCAGACCTAATGAAAAGCTGACTTTTTCCTTCAACTGCAGCGTTATTCAACGGCCAAGTATAGCTGCTGTGAAATAAAGAACCAGGGCTTAAAAGGAATCTACTCTGGCATTGACCTCAAAAATCAGGGGGGAGTGTCAACAGGGCAGAAAGGTGGATGGCCCCTGAGAAGAAGCAAGAATTGGGACACAAAAGAACTTACATATAGCTTCAACTATTGGTCAAGTTTTCACACTTCAATTAATGGAATGTTCCTCATTTCATAGAGTCTCTCTCTTTAAGACCTCAGAAATGTAAGCATATTCATTCGTTCATTTGAAGCTTCGTGATGAACTGAAATCATTGTGTCTGTGAGCAACTTTTACAAATCCAACTGTACAAATCATGTTTACCTGTATAACCACACATTCTTTTTTTTAATGTTCTGCATCCATTGAATTGCTTTGTTACCTATAATGAATAGCGTGAATTTCTTCTCTTTCTCTCCCCCTCTTTCCTCTCCATCCTTCATCCCTCCTTATTCCTCCCTTACTCTCCTTCCCCCTCTCTCTGGGAATCCTTCATTACCTTGTGGTCACCACGAGCAGCCTTGGAGCTACATACAAATAATGAAGTTATAAATAAAAATACAAATTATCTGCATCTAGCACTTTCATATGCTTTCTGAACTTGAATGGAATTAAGACCATAATCTGAAAATAGAAGTGTGAGGAGAGGCACCCCCAGGACTAAAGTCAGAATGCTCACCGACTGGTTCTCCACCTCCCAGGATGAACTCAGGGCTGTGGAAGCCACGTGACTCTCTGTAAACTAATAGGGAACTAGAGGGGCTTTGCATCACCTAAAATTCTGTGAGATAATGTAGGCAAGAGTACTGAAATTAGGAATGTGAATGTAGACAAAGGGTAATATGAAATCTCTTTCACTGGAATAAAATGTGAAAATAAAAGTAGAAAGCCTTATATCAAACTGTTTGACTAACACTAACGCCAATATCTCCCTCTGGAAAAGCTTTCCAACATTCCCAATTACATCTCTCCTCAATGTCTTTAACATTGTAGACATGTGTCTGTTATGGCACAGAGCACATTTTTATCATTAATCCCCACTATCCTGGGTGCATCTAAAACCAGAGTGACTCTTTCCCACCCTTGCTGACTCAGCAACTAGCAATGAACATAGAACATACAGTCAAAACAGAGCTGCATTAATGATTGAATGAATGAATGAGTCTTTCTTAGCACAAGAGCTATGCAGAAACAAAATATGTCAATCTCGCTTCCATCTCCCTTTTTTTTCAAGAAAAGTAGTAAACTAGGCTTTCAGTAGAATTTTACTCTCTTTATCTTGTTATAACATGTATTTCAAGCACATATTCCTTTAACCGAAAGCTTGTTTCCATGTTGATTAAACTAATAAGAAATGTATTATCACTCCTAAAATGCTTTCAAAATCAAATATTCCAGCTTTAACTCAGAATGAGTCTTATCTAACCCTGGATCTCCTTTGCATATTTTACTGTCTAAGATATCATTTTCTCCATCTTATTCATAAGTATAGAACTCTCTGAAGCAGGTTGCATTAAACCTTAAATTAAGAAAATATATGTATATAATCCATGATAACTTTGGAAACAAATGTGAAGCCATTCTCATCATAGAAAATATAGCTATAAAGAAATATAGAATGTGAATTTAACAAACTTGAATTAATAAAAAGTAATCCCATGTGTTTGTAAAATATATTATTAATTATATTCCTATTTTAGCACCTTCTCTGTAGAAATATTAGAATGCAGGAATGCTAAGTTCTTTAAGTGTAAACCGATATAAGCATAAAGCAGTATTATTAAAACCCACAATAATATGGCATTTAAAAATTGATTTGTCTCGATTGATGGAGAATCCAATTTAGGTTAAATAACTATGTTTATGAAATTACTTCAGGATTTATTGGCTGTAGAACGATAACTCATCAACTACAGTTGAGCTTGCAGGAATTTGAGCAGAAAAGTTAATTAACAATAATTTTAAAACTGCCAAAAGCTGCTGTAAGTTCATTCTGCGCTCTGCATACATAGCAACATGTGCTGGGCTTCAAAGAGAAAGTCATTTCCTAAACCTGTTTACTTTTATGTCATTGAACTCATCATTAAAAATAAGTGAGCAGTATTGATTTGGATGGTTTAATAATTCAAAATGGTTAAAGGCAATAACAGCACTTAAACAGACAAATATTTCCTATTATTGTTTATTACCAACTTTAACTATAATGACTCAATTAATCCAGGCATGGTTTCCCAAAGCAAATTGAAATGCAATTATCAGACCAATAAGATGCTAAACTCAGTAACTTAAACCTCAGGCAGAAGATTTTATAATGTGATATAATCAATATTGTTCTCAAGGTACTATATGGCATTGTTAATTTGCCACAGAAAATACAGAAATTCCATTACCGTTTAAAATTAAAATAAAATATCTTAAAATCCAATGATGTGACATTTTTTGCACTTTGAATAACTACTTTGCAGCCTATCTACGATTTAGAAAATAACTTCTATTTGTACACTTTGTGAGGACATCTGCCACTGTTAGGTAAGAGAAATTATGGATAAGAAATGCTTGGACTTTAGTAAAACTTAGTCACTAGAAATATAAGTTGTCTTATCAACATACAAAATATTTTTAACATATCTCTTGTGTTAGATATCTGTATTTGATTCTTGTTGATAAATCCACTCACAGGCATCACATTTATTATCTTACCACATTTCCCTTTAAAAAAAAAAACTATGGCCTCTGAAACCAAGTTGCTTCCACATTTATCCATCATAACTCTTCTTAATCTGAAGGAAAAAAAAATGAACACTGACATACCTTTGGTAGAGAGAATCCTGCAGTATTTCAGGCGAATGTTTCACTTATTCATCTTGGACGTGACTCGTGTTCTCCACGGACCTTCCCAACCCTCCAGTTCAGGGATGCTGGTGTCTAAAAGAAGTGAAAGGCGCACAGATATGAATTTAACTCACATAAGGATTGAGACTATGATCAGAAACTACCTTAAGCCAATGGAAGAATCTATTATTGGATACTAGTGCACTAAGCTTCCTTCTTGTTGTTGGTCTTTGTGGGGTGTTGTTTATTTCTCAACATGAAAGCACTCTTACATCCAACCATAGAACAACTGCTAATTAGTTTTTTGCTCAGAAAGACTTATCATTGGTTCACAACCAAGGTAGCAAGAATAGTATTTTTCTCCAACTCACAGGTTTAAAAATGAGAAGACTATCTGATGGACTGAATATGGATAAAATTTTTCAGACTCAATAAACTTGCTAAAGTAATATTCTTATTTTCTTTTAAATTCCAAATGGTATTATGATGTCCACTGTCTTTAAATAAATATAATCAGCATCAAATACAAAAGAATACTGAAATTAAAATACCATTTTGTGAGTCTATACATTTTAAGCAATACTGTCAGAAGTCATATTTGTAAAATACTAATGAAAAGATAACATAGATAAACTTAATATCTCCTCCTATATACACCCCATTCCAACCTCCTGAGATGACCATAAAGCTTGTTTATATTTACACCAGATTGCAAGGTGTTATTTCGGTGTACATATCACAGAATTGATCATGTGATAACACAAATTTTAAAATTAACAAAAGCACCCGTCTAAGTCTAATGTTGCATAGTTTGTCTATCCATGCACAATGATCACTTTTCTAGGGTACAATTTCACCAACATCAGACAACCTAAGATCTCAAGGAGCCCAAATCTTGTGTTAATTTAATTAAGCCAAAATAATCTCATCAAACAGTTTGCTAGCAACCCCAGGCACACCATATCACAAACCACCTTCTCCGTGTTGCATGACAGTTAGCGAGGACTTCAGAAATCGCCGTGAAACACACTGTTGATGGGTTATAACCTGTAGACACTGAAAAGTCAGTTCTTGCTTATCCCTGTCAGCACTGTTATATGGCAATATCCACACCAATCTGACACTCAAACTGTAAGAAGTTCTGTGCTCCATAGATTAGTCTTAATATTGTTTTACAAACAAGGTTGGGTTCCTTTGTTGAAATACCATTATTTTCCTGACATTTCGATTAGACTTCAGGTTTGAAAAGATAAGATGGTATCATTGATGGATACCACCATGTGCTCATCATCTCCTGTGGTGGGTAGATTTCTTTTTGGCTGTTTATACCCAACACCCTCTTCCCTGGTCTCCTTGGGGAAGGAGAGGAAAAGGCTGCCTCTCCCCATTGCAGAAGCCAGGTTATCCACCTCACCATCCTCCTGCAGGTCAGAGAAGCGTTTAGTGATAAAAGTGTGAGACAAGACCTGAGAAAACTTAGTGAGCAGATCCGTGGCCATCAGTAGCAGGAGCAAAAACTCCGCCTGCTCTTGCACTGTAATATTCTTGCTCGGATTTCTGCTGCCTGGCCCTTCAGACCCCCATAATCCCTCTCTGTATTACTCTCTCTCAAAACTCCCCCAGATTCTCTGAGCTGTGATATACTCATACTTAAATTAAATTAAATTAAATTAAATTAAGATCTCCAGAGTTAGTTATTGATTATGACTAAGACATATGCCCATTCAGTGTGTTTCAGCAATTTCTGTATCTACAGGAGGAGATCCAGCTCACTCCAAGTCCAGAAGCTTCTAACATGGTTGACGAGCTCAGTACTTAATATAGGACTTAGATTAGAA
>VMDR010028455.1:0-13149 GCA_007922815.1 Macrotus californicus
AGAGGGAGTTTAATCTAAATGGCCCATGAAAGAATGTGCTTAATGCCTGTAATGAGGTTATATTTTTTAAAGCCAGGGATATTAATAAAGTATACAAAGAAAAGCCCATCTACCTTTCTTATTTCAGAGCTTTGTCTTTTTTTCTTCATGTTCATTTTGAAAATGGGGGAGAGAGGTTGAATTTTTGCAAAGGAATGAAAAGCTCAAAGGAGATGGTTAAATTAGTTTGGAATAAGGTCTAATCCATTGGTGGTTGTAGTGCTCTGAAACAAGAGCAAAGGAAAGAGCAGAATCAGAATTGTAAGAGATACAGAGACCTTAACATGGCCACCTCACTGGTATTTGTCATGGACCAAATTCCAGTGGCCTCCTGGTGCTGCACGTCACTTACTCTGACATGAAGACTGTAGGCATTTTCTAAGATGGAGTATACAATCTGTATTCCGCTCTGCTAATTTCATTGGCACCATGGAATTTCATGGCTCTCTATACCCTTCCTCTTTAAAACTTAGAATTAAAGCCGAGTATGTTTCCTGTCACCTCCAGGCCCTGCTTAGCTATCTAGAAGCAAAGGTGCTTCCCAAGCAGAAGGCTTACTAAACAAAATTTTAGCACTTTGGGGGGAAAAAAAAACCTCCACAGCTTTTGATAATCAGATCAACTCCCACTGAAGATATGTCTCAATATGACATGCCTACAACACAGGAAGGGCAGGATGTTCACATTGTGCTGCTGCAATAAACCTGTTGTAAATCCTTGATGGTCTGGACACATGGCTTAGCATCTTCCATACACCTCTTGGCCCTCACACTATATTGAAATTACCTGTTTGATCTACCTTTTTGGACAAATATTGAGTGCCTTAAATGACAGACAATGTGCTGTTTGCTAGAGATATAGCATTAAAGTAGACTCAGTTGTTGTCCTCATTACAGTGTTGTATGAGAGGGCAGATATTAAACCCAAATAATTATAATTGCAAGTGGGATTAGTGCTGTGAAACTGTGTCTGTTTTCCCTACTAAATTTGCTCTTCAGGAAGCAGAGCTGGAACCCCTCTCTCTTTCATCATTGTTTCCACAGCTTGCCTATTGTTAAGACATTAATACATACTTGAGCTGGATTAACTTGCAGATACCAGAAATTGAGAGGAAGGGGGAGACAAATCATCTAGAAATGGTCCCCAATTTACTTATGATGGTTTGACATACAATTTTCAACTACAGTGGTGTACTATTGATTCAACAGAAACCATACTTAAGAATTCTCCCATGCTCATGATAATGCAGTACAATACTCCCTTATTGTGCTGTGTGGTAGCAGCAAGCACAGCTCCGAATCAGTCATGCAGTCACAAGGGTAAACACCTGACACTCCATTGTATTCATGGTGTTAGATGATTTTTCCCAACTGTAGGCTAATTTAAATGTTCTGAGCATGTTTAAGGTAGGCTAAGCTAAACTATGATGTTAGGTAGGTTGTGTATTGACCCTTTCGGTACGAGCGCTCTTTCTGCCGCGACACTCCCCGCTGTACGAGGTGCCGCGCCGAAAATGCACACATAGCACATGGTCAGTCCTCCTTTGTGTGAAGACTTTCCTAACCTTATATAAGATCTATGCTTAATAAAACAATGCTTTTTTCCAAGTGTTGTTTGTAACTTTAATATTAAGAGATAGTTATATAAAATTCTATCAATTACATAAGTAAAATTTATAAAAATTATATACAGATTATATGATTATATGCAAGATTATATACAAAACTATATACACATATGATCTTCATCTAATACGCCGGTAAAACAGAATAGAATTTTACCAACTGTAGATGTCGTTTGCACGCACGGATTGCCACTTGGATGCCGGATATATCCGGCACTCGTCCACACAGGTCATCAGATGGGCGCTGGATATATCCGGCACCCGTACTGAAAGGGTTAAGGTAGGCTAAGCTAAACTATGATGTTAGGTAGGTTGTGTATTGAAAGAATTGGACTTAATGTTTTCAATTTATGATGGTTTTAGCAGGACAAAACCCCATCATTAATCAAGGAGCATCTGTAGTCTAATCTCCCATTTGGTATAGAAGTCAATTTCCTAATCTCTTTGGCCCTTGTTGAACATTATAGTGATGGGAAGACACCACACATAGACAATGACTATATACTACATACAGAGCTCCTAAAACTGGATTCAAACCCTGGTTAATAAAATGGGGGGCTTCCAGGAAAAAGGGAATTTTTATTATATTTTTCCATTACCATTTATCCGCCTTACACCCTTTTCCACCTCCACCCACCCCTGAGGAATTTGTTGTTACGCAACATAGGGTGACCCTGGGAAACCTTCTGAAGGTGTCATTCCCTACTCTTCATTCCTGATAGAACATTTTTTTCCAGCTACCAGAACTGAACAAGATATGGACTTGGCTTAAAAGAGGTTATACTATGAACGAATTGAGCCCATTCTTACAAGTTACATGAGTAATGAAAAGTATATCTCCCTTACAGTCTGTGAATTTAATATGGAGCATGTTGCTAATGGTTTCTAGAGTAACTTATTTAAATCTTCTCTAGTAAGCCCTGACCATTGTGGCTCGGTTGGGCATCCCACAAAGCAAAAGGTCACCAGGTACAAGAGGCAGCTGATCGATCTTTCTCTCCCTTTCTCTCTCCCTTCCCCTCTGACTGAAAATAAATAAAACCTTAAAAAAAAACTATTAAGTGTAGCACACATGCCAGAGCCTGTAAAAAATGAGAACTATTTTGTGTATTGATAAACAAAAGAAGTGGGTGATACTCCTGTCTCAATTTCCACCTCTGATCTAAAGACAGGATATTCTATACCTCTGGATGGATTTAGCTATAAATAGATATAATGTTAATGACTCCTGCACCATTGCTCAGCTGTGTGGATCCCATGTTTCTTATCTAGGGGGAGTAGGAACACATCACCCAAATGACATGGTTATAATTCCACTCCTTATTTTTACTAGTACTCACATAGTCCTACATGCCAGACACTGTTTTGAGTTGTTTTTAATTTTTACTGAATTTATTGAGGTGACATTGGTTAATAAAATTATATAGGTTTCAAGTGTACAATTCTAAAATACATCATCTGTGTGTTCACCGTCCAAAGTCAGGTCTCTTTCCATCACCATTTATTCCTCCATTACCCTCTTCTACCTGCCACTGTGCCCCTTTCCTCTGGTAATCACTATACTATGTCTATGAGTTATGGGGGATTTTGTTTGTTTTTGCTTAACCCCTTCACTTTTTCCACCCAGGTCCCCAACAGCCCTTCCCTCTGATGGCTGTCAGTCTGTTTTCTGCATGTATGAATCCACTTCTATTTTGTTTATTTTGTTCATTTGTTTCTACATGTAAGTGAAATCATATATCATTTGTCTCTCTCTGACTGGCTTATTTCACTTAGCACAATACTCTCCAGGTCCATCCATGCTGTCACAAAGGGTAAGATTTTCTTCTGTTTCATGGCCAAGTAGTATTTCATTGTGTAAATGTACCACAGCTTGAGTTCTTCACAAAAATTAACTTTTAAATTCTACTCTCATTGGACATGTTATTTAGTTTATGTCCATGATGTTAATGCTCATAGTGCTTTGCCACTATTGAAATGGTGCTGATCAAAGTGGCCACATTTCTGCCAAATCTCTCCCCCAGGCTATTTCGTGGGAGTCAAGCTTTTATGGCTCATGGCTTTATTCCTCCTGTGACAGGCACGAAGGTCTAGTGATTGATTTGTTTTCTTTTGGAAACCTAAATACTACTCTGGCCAGGTAGTAATAATCTACACAAAGCAACTCTTTAATAGGAAGTTTTAACCAAAACATACTTAAACATTATTGCTATTTAAAGTTTCATTTTTACTTCTATTACTGAGAGAAATATCTCCAACATGAAACACATCGTGCTTTTTTTCCTCACTCATATCCTCAAGGTGAGATCATCACAAACATTTGGTTTTAGGAATCAGTTAAACAATTTCTCTTTCCATCACTGGGAAATGGTCAACTAAGCAGTCTGAGAAATATTTCTCACTGCAGATAGAGAAATGCCAGACAAACTCTAACAAACATCCTTTTAAAGGCATAACTGAACTCATAAGAAGTAAGGGAAAAATACCCAGAGGCCAAAAACAGTGATCTGAAAATCAGAGAAGGCATTTGAGCAGATGCTGGTGCTCCCCTGGAGGAGGTTGTATTGGCACAGAGAATAAGCAAACTAAGGAGACAACAGCCTAGAAACACCCTTACTGGGGTACTCGATTTATGGCAGGCAGCATTTTGCATGTCTGTGGTAAAGGAAAAGTGGTCATGTGACTACCAGTTTTCTGCTTGAAAAGAAAGAACACCGGACCTCTACATTAAATACGATTTCAGATGAACTGACCTAACATAAAACTATAAAACTTCTATTTAAAAGAACTATAAAACTTTTAGAAGACCGTAAAGAAAAATAACTTTAAGACTTTGGGCTTAAGGATAGATTTCCTAAACAGAATACAAAAAGTGGTAACATTAAGGGAAAGATTGATAATTCAACTACCTGAAAATGTAGATTTAAAAAAAATCTGTGTCTTTTTAGCAAAGAAGCATATGCCCTTTAGCCAGCAATTCCACTCTAAGAAAGAGCTTACAGAAACTCGAGCACGTGTGCATAAAAATAATCATATACAAAGGCATCATTTGTGAGAGCAGAATATATTAAAAGTACCTAATACTCATCAACAACAAAATGAATGAATAAATTGTGATTTACTCATACAGAAGCATACCATATTGCAGGAGACAGAAAGCACTACAGCTTCATGTATCAACCTGTATATGTCTCGAACACAGCTTACTGAGCAAAAGTTAAAACCAGTTGTGACAGAGCATACACAATGTAATTTTTATAGAAAGCTTAAAGGCCTACAAAGCTAAATATAGTGTTTAAAAGATACAATGTTTGAAGTAAAACTGAAGAAAGCAAGGAATGACTGTTGCAAAATTCGGGATAGTGATTAGTACTTCCATTGGCAGCCCTGGAGAGGAATGCACAGGAAACAGTAATGCTTTTTTAAAGCTGCATGGTGAGCACATGTTTACATGGTGCATGTTCATTTCATTATTCTCTAAAATGTACATGTAAGTTCTCTGCACTTATGCATTTCATAATTATGAATCAACAAGACATTCAATGCAGAAAAAATTAAGAAAATCTAAACATGCATACCTTGTCCTCAAGAAGCACATTGTGAGAAAAATTAAAAGCATGCATGTAGGGTAAGAGGAGGCAGTCTGGCTTCCTCATCCAGGTGTCTGGGTAGCTAAGGGAAGCAGTGTTCCCATAGCCTTGGAGGGGCCTGATAACTAGTGTTCTCATAGCCTTGATAAAGATAAACTGGGGTCTGATAAACCGTTCCCATAACATAAAGTGGGCTGGCATGCACAGAACTATGTCATGTTACGTAATGCTCTGGCAGTTTTCTGGCCTTCTTCCCCTCCAGTACTTAAACAGGTAGAGACGCCCTGCTGGGGGCGATGATGATGAGAGACACGCAAGGGGACAGGTGCCATGATGGGTGCCGCACTGCGGAGCCAGGGACGAGACATGCAGATAAACACACAGCTTTGCAGAACGCGTGGCTTGCCCACCCATGAATAAAGGCATGCCAGACATCCCAACGGCTCCGTGAATATTTTTCCGTCTGCACGAGTACCATGGACCTGCCTGGCCTTGAAGGGTGGCAACACATTGCACAATTACAGTATGTCGTGTTGTCTATGGATGTATCCATGTGTTCTTTGGCTAATCCTTTCACCCTCTTTCTTCTAGTCCCTCTTCTCCTATCTACTCTGATAGCTGTCACTCTCTTCCATTTATCTACGCCTCTGTTTCTATTTTGTTCATTGGTTTATTTTGTTCATTAGATTCCACATATAAGTGAGATCACATGGTATTTTTCACTGACTGGCTTATTTTGCTTAGCATAATACTCTCTAGGTCCATCTATCTTATAGCAAAAGGTAAGAGTTCCGACTCTGTACAGGTTCCAACCATGATGGAAGTGTAGGTAGAAATGCTTCGTTTCCTCACATAACCAAAAGAAGAGAAACAACCAATTTAAAAACCATAAACAATCAGAACTGCCAGAAGATCAAACTACGTGGAACTACGGCAACAAAGGAGTTAAAGAAACATTCATCCAGACCAATAGGAGGGGTGGAGATGGGCAGCCAAGCAGAAAGAACCCACTGCAAGGCTGCAAGACTGCACAGGCAAGGTGGGGCTGGCTGACAGGGAAACTAAAGATTCAAAATCTCTACCTGTAAAATTCTGTGGGATTTGCAAAGGCAGGAGAAACTCCCAGTCTCACAGGAGAGTACTTGGAAAGTAGGGCTAGAGTGAAGTGAGCTGCATTGCTCTCTCTCTGACCCCTCCCCGACAACGCAGCAAAGAGGGTTACTTGACTCTGGCAAATACCTAAGGCTCCGCCCCCTTAAAACATAACAGTTGCCCCTAGACAAAGAAATATGGCCTAAATGAAAGGGCAGATCAAAATTCCAGAAAAAGCTAAGAGATGAGGAGATAGCTAACCTATCTGATGCAGAGTTTAAAACACTGGTAATCAGGATGCTCACAGAACTGACTGAGCTTGGTTGCAAAATGAAGGAAAAAAATGAAGGCTATACAAAGTGAAATAAAGTAAAATATACAGGGAACCAAGAGTGAAAGGAAGGAAACCAAGACTCAAATCAACAATTTGGTACAAAAGGAAGAAATAAACATCCAACTCGAACAGAATGAAGAAACAATTCAAAAAAATGAAGACAGGCTTAGGAACCTCTGGGACAACTTTAAGCGCTCCAACATCCAAATCATAGAGATGCCAGAAAAAGAGGAAGAGCAAGAAATTGAAAACTTATTTGAACAAATAATGAAGGAAAACTTCCCCAATCTGGCAAAGGAAATAGACTTCCAGAAAGTCCATGAAGCCCAGAGAGTCCCAAAGAAATTGGACACAAGGAAGAACACACCAAGACACATCATGATTAAGTTACCCAAGATTAAAAATAGAGAATTTGAAAAGTAGCAAGAGGAAAGGAGAGCGTTACCTACAAAGGATTTCCCAAAAGACTATCAGCTGATTTCTTAAAAGAAACCTTACAGGTAAGAAGGGGCTTGAAAGAAGTATTCAAAGTCATGAAAGGCGAGGGTCTACATCAAAGATTACTCTACCAGCAAAGCTATTATTTAGAATGAAAAGGCAGATAAAGTGCTTCCCAGACAAGGTAAAGATAAAGGAGTTCATCATCACCAAGCCCTTATTATATGAATGTTAAAGGGACTTATCTAAGAAATAGAAGAAGATCAAACACTATGAACAGTAAAATGACAACAAACTCACAACTATCAACAACTGAACCTAAAAAAACAAAAACAAAAACTAAGCAAACAACTAGAAAAGAAACAAAATCACAGAAATGGAGATCACATGGAGGGTTTTCAGTGGGGAGGGGAAGGGAAGAATGGGAGAGAAAAGGTATGGGGAATAAGAAATTGGTAGGCATAAAATAGACAGAGGGAGGTTAAGAATAGTATAAGAAATAGAGAAGCCAAAGAACTTATATGTACAACCCATGGATATGAACTAAGGGGGGTGTACTGGAAGACAGGGGGATGCTGGGCAGAGGGGGGATAAACGGGAGAAAAACATTGGGGCAACTGTAATAGTGTAACCAATAAAATATACTTTTGAAAAAGGTAAGACCTTTTCTTTCTCACTGCCATGTAATATTCCATTGTGTGACTGTACCACTATTTTTTTTTTTATTCACTTATCTAATGGTGGGCACTTAGCCTGTTTCCAGATCTTGGCTATTGTAAATAATGTGGCTATGAACATAGGGGAGCATAAGAAGGGGGAGCCCCCAAAAACCAGAATTATCTTCTGGAGGGCAGGTCCCTTGTAATACAGGCTTCCCCCACTAGGTGAGTGTCTTTCTGGGTCTCTTTTTACGGCCCTTGTTTTGAAGTCTATTTTGTCTGATATGAGTATTGCTACCTCGGCTTTTTTTTTCTTGTCCATTTACTTGGAATATTTTTTTCCCAACCCTTTACTTTCAGTCTGTGCAGGTCTCTAAGGTGGGTCTCTTGTAGGCAGCATATGTGTGGGTCATGATTTCTTATCCATTCAGCTACTTCATGTAAAGACATATTGGAGTATTTAATCCATTTACGTTTAAAGGTATTATTGATAGGTACTTATTCACTGACATTTTATTCTCTTTGTACCTGTGTTCCTCTCTCCCTCACTCTTTTTCTTCCTTTTCTTGAAACAGTCCCTTTAGCATCTCTTGCAGAGCTGGTTTGGTGGAGGTGTATTCTTTGAGGCTTCTTTTGTCTGGGAAGCTCCTTATTTGGTCTTCCATTTTGGTTGAGAGCCTTGCTGGATAGAGTAGTCTTGGTTGCAGGCCTCTGGTTTTCATGACTTGGAATATTTGTTACCATTCCCTTCTGGCTCGTAGTGTTTCTGTTGAGAAGTCAGCTGCTAGTCTTATCAGGTCTCCCTTGTATGTTGTTACTCCCTGTTCCTCCCTTGCTGCCTTTAAGATTCTCTTTTTGTTTGGGAATTTTGCCATTTTAATGATGATGTGTCTTTGAGTGGGCCTCTTTGGGTTCCTCTTGATTGGGATCCTCTGTGCTTCCTGGATTTGTGAGACTTTTTCTCTCATCAAATAGGGAAGCTTTCCATCATTATTTTTTCAAACAGGTTTTTCCCTTGCTCTCCTGCTTCTCCTTCTGGTATCCCTATTATATGGATATCATTACATTTCATGTTCTCCTGCAGTTCCCTTAACATTTCTTTGTTCTTTCTGAGTCTTTTTTCCTTTTCTTGCTCTTTCTGGGAGTTTTTTTCTACCTTGCCCTCCAGCTTGCTAGTTTGATTTTCTGCTTAATTTAGCCTGCTTTTTATTTCTTCTACTGTGTTCTTCAATTCAGAAATTGTATTCTTCATATCCTCTTGGCCTTGTTGATAGTTTCTATGTCTTTTTTCATGTTGATATAGTTTGCAGTAAGTTCCTCATAGTTTCCCTGTAGTTTTTGGTAATTCTCAGTGAGTTCATTGAGCTTCCTTATAACCATTGTTTTGAACTCAATATCTAATAGTTGACTTGCCTCTATTTCATTTAGCATTCTTTCTGAGCATTCCTCCTTTCCTTTTGTTTGGGGGTTCTTTATCTTCCCATTATTTGTGAGACTCTTCTTGTTTGCCTCTTCTTCTTGATCCGTTTTGATTCCCTGAGTTTGTGGTGTGAACTTCTATGGCAGGAGATCTGTGAGATTCAGTGGTTCAGTCTCCTTGATCTACTGAAATTGATGCTCTTGGGATGCCCCTTATACCATTTATGTTGGCTCTCTGGGTCCTTCCCTTGAGCTGGTTGACTGAGGGTCACTCCACCCACCACTTCTTGTGTGCTGTTGTACAGGTGTTGCTTGAACAAAACCACAAAGCCCAGGGAACGAACCCACTTCCACAAAAATATATCCCCCCTGCAAGCCCACTATCAACAGCAAATGAATCAGTATTAATAAGGGTGAAAAGAGTTTAAGACTATTATAAGAAAGGAGAGAAATAAACTATAGTATAAATTCTAGTGACTTAATCTGCATAAACTTGCTGGACAAGAAATGAATGTTAAAAAGCTATGCAGGAAAGTAAATATCACTAATTAAGGAGAAGACCACAGTGGATTTCGTCTTGGTAGCCTCTAGTATTTACCACTGTTTTTTCTTTCTGGATCCACCTCTGGTGATGTCAGATGCTGACCCTGTCTGACCTTAGGCAGCCTGTTTGAGACTTCCAGGGGTCTACTGTCTGTGTCTGTTTCCTTTGGTTGTTAGTCTAGTCACTCTGCACTTAGCAGTCAGGCTTAAGCCCCAGAGAGCTGGTGCGGAGTCTCTCCTGGGGTCAGGGTTGTGGTTTCCCCTCAGGCTGCTGCTTCTCGGAAGGAAGTGGTCTGCCTGAGCATGATGGCTGCTGCCTTATGGGGGATGACTCAGCACTGGGATCCCAGTGTTTATTTTCTCAGCTCTCTCCCCAAAGCGTCCATCCCCAGTCCCACCTCAGGCGTCTCTAGCCCACTCTTTTCCCCGCTTTTGCTGGACGCCCGGGTAAGTGGCTGCACATGAAAATTTGTGTGTTGGCCCTTTAATCGGCTCTTTGCTTCTCCAACTGCCCACCTCTGTCAGAGAGCAACCTTGCCACTTTTCGCTGCCAGTTGTTATCTGTGTACTTTTTGGGCTTTGGTGCTCTTGACTGGGGATCCCAGCTTAGGAGTTAGACCCCATTCTTCTCAGGGGGATTCAACCAGCCACTTAATTATCCTTCTGGCGCTGCTCAGCCAGCCCTCTTGTGTCTCTGCCACAATCCTTACCAGTCAGTTAGTGCTGAAGCTGATTCTTCTGTCTGTCTGAGGTTATAAGGCTTCTCTCTTGCTATTGTTCAGTTGTTTGTTCCGAGTGATTTCTCCACAATTTATTTGTAATTCCAGATTTGTCCTGGGAGGAGGTTAGTATGGCATCCATTCACTCCTTCACCATCTTGCTTCACCCTTATAACTATTATTTTAAACTGCATCTGGTATTTTGGTTTCTTCCATTTCATCTATTTCTTTAAATTCTTTTTTCTGGGGATTTCTCTTGTTCTTTTGTTTGTGACATTTTTCTTTGTCTCCCCATTTTGTCTCTGTGTGTTAGGTAGATGTGCTATGTCTCCCAAACTTGTTTTGATTGTTTTATGATGGTGTCTCTTGGGCTCAGTGGCACAATCTTCCAGATGGCCTGCATTCCATGGAGTGTTTCTTGTGGGTTATGTGCACCCACTAGTGTAGTTGAGTCCTGACTGCTGTTGGCCCTTTCATGGGTAGTTAACCCTTCAGGCTGGGAGACTGAAGAGTAAACCTCGACCACCGTATGTGAGACACTATGCAGGACTTGCCCCTTGAGACAGCATTTTTCCCTGCAGGGTTTGGTGCCTGCAGTTGGGTTGAGCTCTGGTGTGCTCTGAAACACACCACTAGTTTTGTTGGTTCTGGGTTCATTTGAGTGGGGTCCAGATACAGGTCACCATCAGATGTTGTGTGTAATTGGTCTTGGGCTATCTGCTATAGCTACCACACTGTTACTGTTTATGTTTGTGTCCTCTGGACCTGCATGTGCATGTGAGAAGCCAATCTGTGTAAAAGGGTCAGCTTCTTCCTGCTTAGAGCTTCAGACAGCTCTGTAAAGGGCCTGAGGCTGCCAGAAATGCACCTCTACCTTTCAGCCACTTTGCCTCTCCCTGAGGTTACCTGGTCTTCTTCCAGAGCCTTTCAATGAAAGACTGAAGAATGAGCCCAGGCTAGTTGAAACAGGGCTAGTGGACCCCCTACTTAGGGATCACATAGTCAGTCAGGCACTCAATGAGGGGAAAGCAGGCCCTGCTTCAAAGCCAAACCTCTCAGTCTCGGCTAGAGTCTCCAAAACTAGTTCCCCCAGCGGGGTGGGGGGGAGGGTCACTGCAGATTCAGGTTGGTCCATCCAGCCATCCCCTTTGCAGGAGCAAGCTCAACCACCCTGACTTGAGAGGATAGATGAAAAGAGTCTCCTTTTGGAGATGATGCTGGCCCAGCCCACAGGATGAAGCTAAGCTCTCTGGCTTGTTCCCAGACAATAGCTTCCAAGGGTCTCACACTTTGAGATTCTGTGTTCTGAGCTGCTATTCCTTTCCCTTGTGGAACTGCTCCCAGTGTGGGTATCTGGGGCTTGGCAGGGATGACCTTAACGGTTTCACATTTGGGGGTGGTACCCACAAACCTGTAGGAGGGGATTGGACACTTCTTCCTTTTCCTGGGTTATTGCAGGCTGAACTCACAGGGTAGACAGGATTGGCTTCCTTGCAATGTAACCAAGCAGGCTAGCACTCACCCATCTGGCTCCCAGAGAGAAGCCTCCCTAGGAAACAGTCTGAAAATCTCCACTCTGTGGGGCTCCCTAACTTGCCACCAAACCAAGCAACACAGCCAAAAATCCCAGCCCTGTGCTGCACTCCAATCTCTCTACATGGCTGGTCTCATAGGGCAGGGACAAAAGTCTCTGCTCTGCAGTGGTTCCTAACCTAGCAGGCTGGAGCTGAAAGTCCCAGCTTGGCTCCTCTGCACCAGCAAACTCAGCAGCAGGAGTGGCTTAACCGGTGGGGAGAGGGATGCCAACTTTGGACTTGTGGACTTGGGTCCTCTTTTCCAAGCCACTCAGTTTAGTCACTGTCTAGGTCTCCACTTAAAGCCTTTCCAGAAACTAGAAGGCCCAGTAAAGCCGTGCCAGGTCTAGCCAGCAGACCTCTCTGCAGTACCTGAGTATGGCAATGAGACCTTTCCAGCAGTCAGAGTCCATACCCTGAACTTTCCAGGCTGGTGCTGCAACAATAGGAGTGCTCTATCCTGGGAGGGCATGCTCTTAGTTTCCCAGGCAGGGTGAATCCCCACTAATTCCCACCACCAGATGCTGCACACATTTCTCTTCCTGTTGCTGTGGGTTGGGGATCCCTGTGTGGGGTTAAGACCCCTTGCTCATAGGGGGAGGGAGTTCCACAGCCACAATATCTTTCTGGTTTCTCAGCTGCCACTGCACTTTAATGCAGAGGCTTTCCCCTCCACATCTCAACCCTTTTTATCAGTCTCTATGTTGCATCTTCTGTACTCCTTGGTTATAATATTTCCTATTAACCAGTTTTCAGCTGGTTGTTCAGGTTCATTGGTCTGCATTTTAGCTGTAAATCCAGTTTGGGTCTAGGAGCAAGTGGATGCAGCTTCTAATGACTTTGAAGCCATCTTGGAACCCCCAAGATGTCAGTTCATTTTGAACCATTGTTTACAAGCCAAGCTATTTTGGGGGGTCAATTGACAGCTCTCTATAGAACACTGTCCAAGTGACAATAAAATCAGACATCTACACTTGCAGTTTCAAAGTTAATCCTAGCAGAAGAGGCTCCTCTTTGTGAGGATCCCCTCCTTGCATTCCCCAGGCAGCATGATCTCTCTGCACAAAGAGAGTTTTAGAACCTAATAATTTTCTTCTTGATCTTTAGAAAAGGATGTG